>BGZK01000809.1:0-276348 GCA_005406025.1 Eumeta japonica | reverse complement strand
GGAAAACCACTAATTAATAGTCAATAGCTACTATTTTAAGATGTCCAAGTATACGACCAGCAATAGAGTGGTTATCCACTCTTTCAATTAGTAGAAATGATTACAAATTAAAATTGTAAATTTTCTACTAATTAAAAATATAATTCTACTATTATAAAAGTGATTATTTCACTAATTGTCAAGTGACTACTAATTCAGAACTACTAATTCAGTAGTGAAGTTGGGCCATATTACTTTTAAATTGGTGAAAAATTACTAATTGAAAGTAACATCTAAACTTAGTAAATCTGTAGTAGATTCAACTAAAAATTACTAATTTTGATGTAGTTTCTACTATTACTACTTCAATTAGTAAAAATTCTACAAATTCAGTTTTAGAGAGTATATATAAAACTATTTAAAAAAATTCAGTTTTGCAAAGTGATTAGAATTCGATAGATTATAAGAAGAAAACCACCTAAAAGTTTCTTCATAGATTATGGGTAACGACATTCGTAGTCATTGCGGTCCGAGAATTTTCCGTTTGGCGTGAATCGGCACAAAGATACCGTCATCGTGTAAAATATCCTGAAAATCGCACTTACGGTCGTTGTCGTCGATGCAGACCAGGCGTTGCCGAGAGTAGCCGATGCCGCAACTGGCCGAGCACGGCGACCACTCCGAGAGCCTCCAGCGACGGCGGTTCGGCTGGCGGTCCACCGTGTACTGGTAAGTGACGCCCGGGTTGCGGTGCCGGCCGCGGTATATGCGTTGCTGTCGTTGAAAATACAATTATTGACATGCAATTCTCTTATTAATGCGACTTTTATATCGAAAACTTAGATGCACCTATAATTTCCAACATTCGGCAATTATGTCGTTTTAAATGCGACAATACTGATACCTGCTATAATAAATACTTAGTCTTCACGCTTATGCCGTCAGATAAAATTGAGAGACTGCAAGTCTTTCAAAACTGCTTCGAATAGTAATGCAATAGGTAAGACTGGAATCTCAATTTTGGTACGAAAAAAAAAACCTTCGTTTTAGCCTAAATGTAGACTCCGGAACGTTGCGTCACCTCATGTAATATAGCTGTAGTTGCGTTATATAATAATAGTCCAATAAGATCTCCAATTAAACATGATCTCACTAGCTTTGGCACAATATGTAAAAACATGTTCGTAATTACATAAATAATGATAATGCAAACAATTTTAATTTAAATTGACGGGAAAGGGATGAAAAAAATTTAAAAAAAAGAGTTGAAAAAACGCGTTTTTTCAAAATAACTCGATAATGGTGAGAACTATAAAAAAAAGTTTCAAATAAAGGTTGTAGGAAAAAAATTCTACACAAAAAAGATCCTTTTCAATTTTGCAAATAATAATGCGCGCTGCGTGATACAGGGCCGTAATAATTTGAACAATTCATTATAGTTCACAACGAAACAAATTTGTTTTTAATTATTTGCAACGAAACTAAAGCAAATAATGACAAATTGAAAAGGACCTTTTTTGTGTAGAATTTTTTTTTCTACAACTTTTATTTGAAACTTTTTTTTATATATCTCACCATTATCGAGTTACTTTGAAAAAAACGCGTTTTTCAACCTTTTTTATATTTTTTTATCCCTTTCCCGTCAATTTAAACTAAAATTTCTTTTATATTATCATTATTTATGTAATTACGAACATATTTTTACATATTGCGCCAAAACTGGTGAGATCATGTTTAATTGGAGATTTTATTGGACTATGAACTAAAAAATCATATTCGTTTACTCATCCATTTTATGAAGAAACATTAAATTACATTCCTAAGTGCAATTTTATTGTACGCCCGGAGTAGGTACATAACGCAGACAACATCGAACCCTATGTCGAGCCTAGCTTTTTTCTCTCCATCGTGATACTAACGTAAACTTTGATGTCCTCGATGATCGGTCCCGGGATGCGGACCTTCTCCCAGTCGCGGTCGCGCTCGTAGATCGCGGGGGAGCCGGCCACCAGGTACTCGGTCAGCGTCGCATTGCTGGAATCGTAGCTGCGCGTCCATTAATAGGACTATGTTAATGACATGCGGTGAATCGCTCATTCGGTACGGTGCGAAATTAGTCAAACGGTGAAAACAATAGTGATCGTGCACTGCAAATTATCGATATATTCATGCTTTCAAAAAAAAAAACCCGCCTCAATGTCGTGGAACAATTTAGTTATATAGACACACAAATGCATGCATTCTGTAAAATATTCAAACGGGCGGTATGAGTTTTTTTTTAAAGCAAAATTTTTGTAAGGCTAGCTTTGCGAGGGGCAAGTTAACTGGGTACACATTGCGGCAATGCAGCAACAGTATGGCATGCTTTTCTGCAGCGCCTTTATACAAGTACAACGCACGAGACTCTGCCGCTCTGAATTGTTTGCGAATGATGCAATGCGCAGGTTCAACGCTCCTCCTTTTTCCCGGTTTATAATTTTATGCCATTGCGACGGTTTCGTTATTAACTTCGCAGCGGTAGTTTCGTACGTTTCATATTGTACTCGTTCATACATCCCACTATGTCTTATTGCTTTCCCCCCCTCACTAACTCTGTTTTTTATTCTTTTTCTTAAATACGATGTATGGAAAGGATTTATTTCATTCTTTTTGTTTTATATAAATGTGTAAGTTTCTCTTCTTTTAGTTTTCTAAATTTCTAATTGTCTAAATGTCTTAAAAATATAGAGTAGGTATCTATTAAAAACGAAATTGTCAGGATTGACGATCATTCGTAATGTTACATTTAATGGAAATAAAAATGATTTAATTCATTTATTCCATGGATACAGTGGCGTAGCGGTGATACATCTACAAACCTAGTTGTAAAAATGTTAAACTAAATTTCTTGTAAAATAGAAGGGTTGCCAGTTTGAAGGATAGTTTTTCAAATGAATTAAAAGAAACATAATTGTAATTATACTGTTTAAATTATCCTATGTCATATAAATTTATTTAAAGTGGATTCCTTTCTTGGTTATATTAAATTTATACTACTTTTAATATTTAAAATTCATGAGATATGCTAATCACTATATTTATTATTTGTAGTGTCAACTATCCAGTTTTATCATATCACGAAATAATATGGAATAATACTTTTGGGAATATTTGATTTATTGTAAATACTGATTACTTGAAAATGTTGCCATCTACCCAACAGTTGATAAAGCCCCTCAGTGTACCTTCCATGCTGTCAGAGTTTAGGTGCATGCCATATTTAAAAAATTAGTAATATGATGTGTTGGTATTAAAACATGGACGATTCACTTACCGTTTACCACTCAAATAAACTTTTTTGGTTTTGGCGCTGCCAATACTAATGTAGTTTCCAGGATTTACTTTCTCTTGTATTTTTACGTTGCGGGAGCCGGCTGGTATTACGGCTACCTGAAGCAAAAGACCTTATGAAGTAAGAGTTTTGTTAGGAACGAGTTCCTAACGAAACTTCCTAAGAAAGATTAAAAGTCCCCAAGAAAAATACTTCGTATTACAATAGTATTACATTAGTATTACAATACAATAGTATTACGTATTACAAACTATCTTGATCGAATTTGACAATAAAAGCAAATACTAGGAACTATAATTTTGTTATAGCTCTAATATAATATAAGACAAAATTAATCGCACTTAAAAACACGCAATTTACTCTCTTAGAGTCTATATATTTTTGTACTCTGTTTTATATTTAAATTTTAATTTTTAGTCTAAGTGAAAAAAGTGTATGTATTTCTTTATTTTGTTGAAATCACTCATAAATTTTGATTAAAACAAACACATATTCATAATTGTCCCATGAATCACATTATTTTAGAAGGTTACTGAAATAGCTATTTCCATATACTAATTTCACTGAATCTTTCTATTAAACACGCACACCACGTACGCCATACATAAATCTCTGACAACTGCTGGACTTGCAGATCAGGACCCGCTTTCAAGTCGAGAACGAAGAATAAAAAAATATTTACAAAGTACCAAGTGGTATCACAAACGGATAAAAACACTTAGATATATATAAAAAAAGCCTAGTTTTAAGTACCCGAAACCGACGACCTAGCATGAAAAGACTGATGGTTGTTAGTGCAGAGATATATGCAGCGATCATATGTGATATATAGCCTCTGCCTCTCCTTCCGGGAAATAGGCGTGAGTTTATATTATTATTATCACAGTGGAATCTAAATAACTCGAATGTCAAGGGAAATGCAAAAAAATTCGAGTTAACGAGTTTTCGACTTAACAAGAACTTCGAGATACATGTGACTGTGTCGACAAGGAACAAACATGACGTTCACAGCTGTGCTACTTAGAAAGTTTCATGAATATGTTCATTCATTGCATGTGTACAAGACAAAAACAATAGATCAGAAGCCCCGAACCCGAACATTCATTTTGGAATTTATTGCTATTATTTCGTAGAATTCCAAGTAAGACGTCATTATATTTTACCAACTACGACTTACGGAGTCTCCTTTTTGAACTTCGAGTTATAGAGTATAAATATGTATTATCAATACGTCGTAGGGAAATAACATTTTGTTCGAGTTACAAAGTCTAAATAATTCGAGATACCGCGTATTTAGGGGTTCATCGGAAGGGAATGGCAATTTTTTTCGACTTACTGAGGATTTCGACTTAACGCGGTTCGAGTTATTGAGATTCCACTGTATATTATGTAATAAACGCATAGGTAGTTCGTACTTCACTGAAGCCCGTCTGCTTGGTGGTGCCCTTGTTGTAGATGCCCTGCACGGTCTTGCAGGCCGAGCCGTCACCGCCGCACACGCCGCACGCGTCCTCCTCCACCTCCGAGTCCACTATCCAGTCGCAGCCCACTTTATGGCAAACTCCTGTCGGCACGATGTACGATTTTAGTTTCGCGCTATCGGGCTAACGCGAGAGTAATATGTCGTTTAGAAGAACGCGAGAGTAATATTATTTTTGTTGCGACTTTGTTTGTTCTAGAAGTGTTTATTATTCGAATGATGCCAACCACACGTTTTTTATTTTCGCTTAGTTTGTTTCGTCACGTTTGCATCAATCATTTGCAACAATCATCATCAATCGTCAATCACAAGCATCACAAATATAAGCTTACCGATCTAGATTTTTTTTTTATATCAGATTAAGAGTTGGGACGATGCGGGTCGGCTTCGCCTCGTCGATGCCGTGCCGACGTATGCGACCGACGGCGAGGCAGCAGAAAAGTGGTTAAATTTGACTTAACTGGAAAATTCATCAGTCAATTTGACCGTGGCCGCGGCCCGAAACGGAGGCATCGACCGCTCGTTCCCATCGACGCTAAATGGAGACAAGGATAAAATTGGTAGCGCAGGGTACCGACCGGCGATGCAGAGGTCCCGCGCGCCGAGACTCTGCCGGCAGGGCGTGCCGTCCGCCACGAAGCCGTCATTCAACTCCAAGTCGTTGCGCTCCTGCGCTATGCACGACAGCTCGCACGGCCTATCTGCAAGCCGACAAAGTGACTGCTTTTAAAAAGTGCCTATACAATACACGGAATCTATAAAAGTTCTCGGTGGGACTCATGTAACGCAAGACTTTACTGCAGAACGTGGATATCCATTAATAAAAAAAAAAACAGTGGCAGTCCGGGAGTGCCGACAGAAGTGAAAACTTGAACAAATACGTGTGTAGTTTCTGAATCGTCAGGAAATATTTTATTGTGCAGGAATTACTTTTAAATGAAGTGCTTTTTTATTCATTATTATAAACTCCTACTACAATATCATATTACAATTTTCATTTAATGCGCTATTGTACATGAAAAGTAATGTATATTGTTACACATACAATCATTGCAATCTGTTGCTTAAAACTTAAATTTACAAATACAATGCGAAAAGTTCTGACATGAATATATATCTACGTTGTACGTATACACACAATATACGTTTATATTGTATATAGTTACATATATAGTTATCAATGTATTTCAACCCAAACTCAACTTTCGTGTAAACGGGGCCAATATATGTAGGTACTTATTACAGAGGGGTCGGTTACGGTAACGGTAACAGTGCCACGAGTTCAATGGTTTTTTCCCATCTCAAAAAATACTAATATGCATGTGTATCTATGTACGTACATACACCATATATTTACATACATGTATATACATATACAGAGTTGTCGGTTACGGTAATGGTAACAGTGTCGTGAGTTCAATGGTTTTTTCCCATCTCAAAAATGCTCGACGTGCTTAAAGAAGTTTTCATTTCAAAACTTGTTGGTAAGTCAGCCCTCACGCTGATCTAATGCATGTAGGGAATTTCTTAGATATAATGCGGTATAATATTAGAAATATAAAATGGCCATTTAGTCTGTGATATGTTCGTTTTGTTAATTATGTATGTACCGACTTGTCTTTGGTAGGTTATCACTATTGAGTGCAATGTAATTATTTTGTGTAAAGAGACAGATACTTAAAAGATAGTGACCGTTTTCCTATATATATATACTGAATACTGCCACCATACCTTAACAAGCAAATTTAAATAAAAGACAATATCCGGTTGTATTCCTTCAACTTTATATTCTCATATCAAATAACTCTAGGATATTACACGACAATTTAATTTCACTCATTAAACAAGTGATTCCTAAATTTATAAGTTTACCAACTTTACGATTGTCAATACAAACCTTGATCGAAATACGGTATCCATTTTTCAATTGTTTCGTTATTGATCTTTTGGTTTTTGAATTTCGAACATTGGATTTCTCTGAAGCTCATTTCCGACACCGGGCAAGGGTCGGTGTTGCATATCTTGTACCTATAAATTAAATTTATATTTTTAATTTCATTTCTACATATTTCGAATAATATTTTTATTTTATTCCCGGCTTCGGGTTCTTCGTTATCGCTCGTAACATGAATTCTAAGAATAACCCTTCGAAGAAAGACATGACTTTGTTCGTGATGCAGTTACCTAGATGTAGTGGCGAAAATATATAGACGGTGAGACAATTATACCTAAGCCAAAAGTGACCTTTTACATCAGTTTCGAGGGCTGAACGAGTATGCTAGTCACCAAAGAGTAGATGGTTACCGTCGCCCATGGACGTTCGCAATCATAGACGAGTCACTTAGTGCCTTGCCGTTTCTTTTTATTATAGCACATATTTTATAATAGAAATAGTAGTGATTTACGGAGAAGGCAATTCTCAGATTTTTATGAACAACAATGGATGCAACGAAGACATCCATCAAAGTAAACAAATCAATACGATCTTGCGAACTAACGATTTCATAGTTTGAGTCGCAGGAGCGGTAACACCTTCAGAAAAATTGGTAATCACAATAGCGAGTGATTTTTTTTTAATATAACAGAAAATGTCAGCGGTAACAGAAAACATGTAGTATCGGCAGCAGAATTTTTTGGTAATATCAATATTTTAGAATTAGAAAAGATAAGACTTAATAAATTGACAATATATTTGATGGTTCTGTTCAAATTCGTTACATTACAATGTTACGTTTATTCAATGTTTATTAGACGTTGCATTATATGTACTATTGTTCTGCGAATTGCATAGTTTCTGGAGGCAAGGCAACACGAAATTATGCGCGAGTGGAGCCGTGCATAGTTCTGCCTTTTACGTATCCGATAATTCGATATTCCTGCGAATATCATAGGTAATAAAAAGGTATTCTAAAAAAAAAACTAAATATTCTTGTCGTTAGGTACAGCACAGTGTCGGGACATAATCTCGACAGCGGTAACTTTTTTTTGGAAAAATGCTTTTGAGTATTCTTCTGTTAATTATTTTTGATATATATGTAGCTCGAAAAACCGGAAAAGCCCATAATACATTTATGTTTTGTTATTTTTGTAACTAGTAGTTACTGACCTGCTTCGTTCGCCGATGCAGTACTTGCCGTTGTGCTCGGGCTGCGGGGAGTCGCAGGCGCGGGTCTGCGTGGACACGCCGGCGCCGCAAGAGCGCGAGCACGCCGACCACGCGCCCCACGCGCCCCAGCCGCCGTCGCGCGGTCGCGGCGCCGGCGCACGCGCACGCACGACTGCCCCTGGCACCACTGCGTGTCGAACGCATAATTATTAGGATTGTTATGGTATGGATCTAATGGTAAGAGCTAGGGCGCTGTATAGAAATTCGTAGGTTTGCCTTGCTAGATGAAATATAAAACGATATATATTAGAACTGAAGGAGTAGTTATTGCATTCTGTTTAATTATATTTATTACTAACCTGAAGATATCTATGAAATCTTTAACAAAATAAGTGACAGTAAGTAAGTGCGCACCTTAAAAGTTTACTCATATTAAAAAAATCATTGAAATTAGAATAAGATGAAAACATTTTTACTTACAACAAACTATTCCCTATTTGTTTGTGAATGGTTTTTAAAAATGATTTACCTTAACTCTTTTTATATGTCGTATGTCAAAAAGTTAGTTAAAATGCATTATAATCTCTAAGAGATCAAGATATTTGCCAAAATGAATCTGACTTCAAAACATCATGTGTCATGTAATTTTTAAAAAAAACTGCCCAAGAATATGACGGACCATGTTCACTGTAGAGTTCCGAAGCCTTTACCATAAAAAAATGCATTATTGATGAAAAAACCTACGTTGTTACATTTTTTTTTTTCATGTTCCTGCACAGAATAATAGGTACAAGCACTTCAGTCGTCTGTAACTAGAGAAACAAGTAGGTATGTCGACTATTACTCTGAAACTAGGATAAATTAAAGTGCATCAGCAAAAGAACGCAGAATCATGGCACTTACATACTTTTGTTGAGAAGCGTAGGGTTTCGAGTTCTTTCCGAAGGAAAACGGTATATCCGGTGAACTTCAAAACAAATTTCGTTGAAAATATTTATTTATATCTTTGTATTTTTTGTTCGTATATATTGGACATGCGGTTTAGAAAATAGAGTGGGGGGGACAATTTCTGCAAATTTTGGAGCGATTATTTCCGAAATTATTCACGTAATCAGAAAAATTATTTAGAAACCTTAAAGTGTTTTTAAAAGAACTGTCGAACTCGGAACCCCAAAAACAGAAGTTTGTATACATAAAATAGCTAAGTTTTAACACTGTGGGACCGGTGATTACCAAACTTGGCAAATTTAAGTGTTTTTTTTATGGAGAAGGTTTATATATTGTACAAATTTTAGTTTTATATATTTTTAAAATATTTGTATACATTTTGTATATTTAGTATTATTGTATAATATATTGCGTAAATTTTAATATTACCATTTAGCATTTGTTACCGTCTTCGCCTGCGTATTTGCATTGTTGAACCGAACTATTACACTGATTCTAAAAATTATTTCACTAATAGAAAACCACACTTTCCCGAGTAATATAATAACTTATATTTTATTTTTATAGTAGCATTTGCCCCGGATTCCTACAAATGGGAATCGTAACCCATAGCGATATCGAAATGAAATGCAGATCGGGGAGCAGAGTCGAAACAGTACGTGGAACCAGGATTAAACTCAACAGCGTGCTCGGTATTAAAATCAGGAACGATGTCGGGACCAAATTCGAAAGTGGAGACAAGATCGACAACAGCGACACGATATTCACAGCATAGATATTGATATCGAGGACGATATTGTCAGCAGGATCGTACGATATAAAAAAAATGAAGGAACATATCCTATGTCCACGGGCGGAAAACTAGAAAAAAACATAAAGCTAAAGAGAAAGAGAACCGATCTCACCATATCGGGTCCGCATGAAGTTCCTGGAGCGGCTGGCCTGAGCATGGTCTTACAGGTGCCGTTGACGAGACACCAGAGGTGCTGGCACAGTTCGCTGGGTTCGGCGCAAACCGCCGCCTCGGCCCCGAACTGCAGGTGGCACTGAGTCGCCGCGTCGAACATTACGCCTGGTAAAGATGTACATTTATATAAAACAAAGTCCTTTGCAATTATATATATATAAACCTTATAAATTGCGATCTGTGTTATATCCAGAATACTGTGTTCAAAATAGCGTCCACGTAATTTGATTCCGTATCGTAAATCAAATTAATTGATCACAGTATTCTTATTTTAAGGGTTCCGTATCTCAATGGAAACAGTAGAACGTTTATAGCTTCGCTTTGTTGTTCGTCTGTCTGTTTGTCGTTCCTTTCTACTTTTTGAAATTCTTATAAAAAGTAAGGCCTTCGGAAGTGTAGAAGGTTGTAGTTTCGAAGTCAAGGCAATTAATAGACACGGCCATTTTTTTTATATATTTTAATACTCGAAAATTCACTCATCGTAAACTATAGACCATTTCCTGTTGGGATAGAATCAGGAAATTTGGTAATGAGGAAAGTTTCACATCACAAGTAAGAGACAAATACGAAGATCGTTAATTTCTTGTTATATCGCATGAAGAAATATTTTTTCGCGATTAGCACCTGACATTTATAGTCGCTTGGTGTATCAATCAACTGTGAATGAAGAACATTGTCTAACTGCCTTTGTCTAACAATTTTAGAAAACTCGAGAACTTTAAAAATATTTTTAGAGTTTTTTTAAAAAAATGAGAACAATCAAAAATATTTTTATACGGAATCCTAAGAGCGTGAGTCCTGTTTGAGGTTGACAGGTTTTTCAAATTGTAGGATAAGATTGTTTAGTAAAGCAATAAAATTTACTAAACTCCTGTGACATTTCATCTTTGGATTCGTAACTATGGCCATACCTTACCACCATCGCTCGTAGGTTAATGTACTAACTAACTTGTATTGTAACACTGTGTATAATAAAATATTTATTTATTTATATTATGTTTCTTACACAAATAAAAAAACGATTTCATTCAATCACTAACGTGAATAATTGTTGTATCGGAATAAAAAAATAATCGGAAAATTTTGAATAGCTCATTTAAATGTTGGAGAAATTATCAATTTTTTCCTCATTATAATATGTTTACGAAATTTTTAATATGTTTAAACAAAATATGGTTAACCATTGATTCTTTTCTTTCAAATTTGCTTAGAAATCTATTTCAATATTCAAATATATTTTAGAATCCAAATTGAATATACGCATACAGTGTGTAAAAAATCCACATTCTGTAAAAATCATAAGACAGAAAAAATCAAATTAGCCAATGAAAGATAGCAATGACTTCTATGACGGGTTTTCATAACATGCCGATATAGACTACAAATTCACTTTTTCTTGTTTACAGTGAGGTGCCCAAACCGCCTAAAATGTTTACTCGTTGTGTTTGCGAAATACTTTGTACCTATTACATTTGACGCCTTCAAAAACAACTCGCGAAACATCTTATAACAGCGTATTTCATACCTTTAGATATGATTTGCCTCACCTGCGGGTTGTTCGGGATAGACGTACTCCTCTTGGGACGGCTGATCGCCCAAGCATTCGCCCAAGCCGGCGCTGTAGAGATGACCATTAAAATCAGTTCCTAGTTTATGCAGCGAAAATTTATGGCAGAAAACTTAAAAAAATAAGTAAGCAGCGGCTTTTGTTTATTAAATTCATGGATTTCAATGGATAAAATAATATGTCTGCATCTATTTCAAACTAAAGGTAGAGTAATAATTGATATTGCAGATAAAAGATAGATATAAAAGAAAAAGTTATATTAATAAGTTACTTATGAGATCAACATTTTCTGTCTCTGTCTTTTCTCTTCTGTTTCTAGATATACTTGTATCCGACTTTATCTGGCTTTTTAAAACCCGATAAAGTCGGATACAAGTTTTGTTCTTTAGAACAAAAGTGCTAATAATTATGTTAAGATTGAGAAGATTCGCTTAAAAATTCGTACACATCTCTATATAATTTATATATGAGTTATATGTTTCGGGATTTCGCCTAATAATATTTTTCTATGACATCAGTCCCTTCGTTTAGATTTTTATAAGTGTAATTGGATAAGACACATTACGGAGAAATAACATGGACGAAATGTGATCATTGCGAATTGTGGTGTTATAAAATTTACCTTTATATCTTTTGAGATACCTTTGAAAAATTAATTGTGTTTGATTATTTAGAGGGTTTGAACTCAAAATCATGATTTTTGAAATGCCTTGCTGTCCATGTGTTTATTTGCCATCGCACCACTCAATAGCAACTGAACTGGTTGTGATGAGGTGTTACAGCTTATAATTTTCACAAAATAAAACAAAGTTAGTAAATGTGATAAAATTACGTAATAGAAAAAATGGGCAAAGACGTATATCATAAGAATACCTACCCTCATCTTTTAATTGAATGAGATAACATTCTAAGGACATTTAAATATAAGGAATTTAAGAACATAAATATCGCCAGAAAAAATCTGTTGCCAATTAATTTGTTTTTAACAAATTATACAACAGATTATATACATATATATAAACAAATTATATATATATATATATATATATATATATATATAAAATATTAAATTCCTCTATGTCTATTATGTGTGTATGAGTTTACGTCGTCATATAGTGTAGTATATGGTTGTTTTTAATTGACTGCGATCTTATTATTACAAAAATTAAGAATAAAATTGAAAATTATTTTGGTTTCATAACTGTAATTTTTAATTAATAATTTATTTTGATAATAACTAAACACGATAATTAGTATTGGACTTTATATCACCATACGTATATTAAATTGCTTTTTTTTTCTTCGACAAAAAAAATTAAATAAGAATTTTTCTGGCCACCTTTATATTTTTAAATGTTTTTTTTTTATTATAATAAGCCCTTATTGGAACATTTTGTTATTTAATCAACAGATGAAAGACTTACTCGTGATTTCACCCGTAAACGTTTCAAAACACCATACCCAAAGTTGATACTAAGTCAGTTTAGAACGCGCGCGCAGTCGGCAAGCGTTTCCCGCGCATTTACCTGTTGGCCCAGCATGTCCGAGACGCTTGTCCAGCGGTACGTGCCTCGTCGAGCGAACGATATTTATTCACTGATCGTGTTTCACAACACATTTCGTACTTATTTATCTTCGCTTCGGATCTTTTTGATGTTAGATAAACAGAAGCCATTTTAATAGTTTTTCGTTGAAATTTATAATTTTCCTTCTAACTGACGCTTTTTTTTTGTAGTTGCAATTGATAGTCAATATATAACATTATTTAGTGATGGCTAGTAAGTAAGTACCCATCTGGTAGGTTGTTCTTAGCAAAAACAATGTGCAGGTGTTTCCGTTTCAATTTATTATAAAATTTTATACATTACTATGTAAATGTATTTTAATAAGGTTGCCGCTTATCCAGATCTCCATTAAACCTATTTTTATTAGGTCATTTATTAAAAGTTACGGCCAGCAAAATAAATTATATAGAAATTGAGTTTGCTAACTTGTATTGAGTTGTTTGCTTGATATCTAATTATTATTTTTACTCGGCATTAAACCATAAATAATTGTTCTCATTTGTTGTAGAATTAATATGTCTTTATTTTCATTTAATTTTCTAGAACAGAGACTTTATTGAGGCGAAATTATTAATTGGCACTTGTGTTTATACAATTATGTCTGAATAATTTTTGATTTAACCAAATGTGATATTGGCATGTATCAAATTAACGATATCTTGATGAATGCACTATACAGCATGAGCAATAAATTGTAAAAGACATAACAATTTCGTTGCTTTGCCGAGATAACGGGTAAAGCAGTATTTAATATTAAAGAATATTTATTGTTGTAATACGTTATGAACGTATAATTATTTTTAAAGAACGCCAGTAATTTTAATCAGTAATTACATTACTAACCTTAAGCGTAATTGATTGAATATACTTGTTTTTGGCTTAGATATATATTTCTTCAATTAAGATCTTATTTTTAGATGCAAAACATTCTTGCATTCCGTATACGAGTTTAAAAATTAAAAAAAAAATTAAGAGAATTTCATTTTTGTTGTGAACACAGTGTAAATAGAAATGTGAGTTAGTATCGAAGGTAGACTACTAACATAATTGATTTTCTGTTTAAGTCGCAGGTTGACTGTAAAATCAGCGCAATTACAAATTCCCTAGACTATGTAACGATGACATTCTGAAAATTGTCTGGAAATGTCCGACCAATAAGGAAACACATGCGGATTTTAATGGTGTTTAATACCACCTAACCTTTAACTTTACAACTGACCATTTAAGTCAATAAATAGACGAATTCCCCAATCTGATTTTCACGTAATAAAAAATGGAGCCAGCCGAACGATTGTGCATAAGTTACTACAGCAGGCTGGTATGTTTCTCAACAATTTTTATTTAATATAAACCTCGGTATTGATACTCATCGACAATTTCTTCTTGGATTTTCGGGCTAAATTGAAAAGAGAAAACAAAAATCGATACCGAATTAATGATTACATAAATAATTAATCAATAAAACTACAAATACGCAATCCATATATACGTACTATCCTAAATTAATATCCTTCCTTGCATGCAGTAAGCAATCTATATATACGTACTATCTTAAATAAATCAAATCAAAATATCTTTATTTCGTAGGTAATGAAATTACACTTGAAATCGTCATTAATAAATTCATTTCGATATTACCGCCCATTCCAAATGCTGATTCACCGAGAGGAGAATGGGCAAGGAACTCGAGGCTTGCTCTTTTACTCATCAATACAAAATATTTAGTCATTTATAATTTAGTTGACATTTAAAATAATATGAAATAACCTGATAGGCGAGCAGCTCAATCCCAGGGCTTTTCATTAAGATATTCCAATACGGTATAATAGCCCTTGCCATATAATTTTCTTTTAACGAAACGTTTAAACTCAGTAAATGGCAAATTTTGAATTTCAGTTGGGATCTTATTATAAAAGCGCACACACATCCCCTTAAATGATTTATTAACTTTACTTAGACGAGTCTTGTGAGCAGCAAGATCATTCTTATATCTAGTATTAATGTTATGGATGTCGCTCCTTTTATGGAACGATTTTATATTTCTCTTGACATCACAATATATATACCAGGTTTTCGTATATACATTGTGATGTTAAGGTTAGGATGTTAATTTCCTTAAAATTTTCTTTAAGAGATGTCATTGGTCTCAGATCATAAACAGCACGAATAGCTCGCTTCTGCAGCATGAAAATTGTGTTAATATCGGCTGCGTGACCCCATAGCAAAATTCCATAGGTCATAAGACTATGAAAACAACTGAAATAAACTAGTCTTGCAGTGTTTTCGTTTGTAAGTCGCCGAATTCTTTTGACTGAATGTGCTGCAGAACTAAGCCTTTTCGCTAATCTCGTAATATGAGAATTCCAACGTAATTTAGAATCTAAGGTCAGACCAAGAAATAGGGTTGTGTCCACAATATCCAGTACCTCGTTTTTGACCATGACATTTGTGTCGATCAATTTAGAATCAGATAGAGAAAATTTTACAAGTTTTGGTTTCCTTTCATTGAGCAGTAGATTATTAATACTAAACCACTCAACGATTTCAGAGATCGTACTGTTTACTTCGTCAAAAGCTGGTTTATGCCTATCAATCTTAAAAAGTAAGGAAGTAGCATCAGCAAACAATACAATCCCATGACCATTTTTAACAAGATGTGGTAGATCAAATATCCTTGCATGCATTAATTTTACAATTGCATTTATGAACCCTTGCGGTATTTGCGAAGTGTAAAATGGCATTGGATATATATTTCTAGATGGTTCCAAGCATACCTGATATAATACAAGAAATAAAAATATGTTTACGTTTTGTCGACTACATAAAGCCACGTTTTTGCATAAATGACTCTATCAGCGGTGTGCTTGAAACTCATATTTGCATAAGTTAACTTTTAACCGTTCAAGTTAATGACTAAACATCTCGGAATGTCGATAATCTTGGAGATGTTGGAATTTGTGATATTAATTTAATGTAACAAATGTCAATATCTTTATGACGAACTCAGTCAACTGCCAATTGTGAAGTTAAAACGACGTATTTTGACGTGTTTAGTTTTTTCGCGGAGATCACCAGCTCGACTTCTTATCGAGTCGTTTCTTTATTTATAGTCACATATATATGTTTGATAATATATATGTGACTATAAATATCGTTCCTCGTTCTTCTCTTGTTACGTATCTCAAGCGTATGTTGAACCTATGAAACAAATATATATTTTAATGGGAAAAAAATAAAATTGAACGTACACGTATACAATAGTTAATCGCGATTCTCGCGTGACATACACAAGGTGGCAGCTTTTAAGTGACCAGCACGAAGTGGCGCGACCAGCTATGCGCCGGCGCCGACGGCGGCGGCCGTCGATCGATAGCGATAAATGTTGCGTCCGAATTAAACTTCGCCGGCTACACCCGGCAAAAAGTTAAAAGCTTTTCGCAATAGGGTGTTAGAGCGACAACCGGCGCTTTGCTAATGCGTTTCAGAATGTCCTGAGCAGATACGACGCGGCGTGAAATCGCCCAGTGTACAGAATGTACCTATTTAAAGACGTTGTGTACACCTAAGTACTCATAAATGTAGCTTTAGATGCTAACATATAAAAAATATTTTTTGATGGTGTTTATAAATATTTTCATTGTTTTTAATTTATGAAATATATATATATATATATATATATATATATACATGTATACGCTTGCGATTATAGTTAAATGAAAACGTTCATTTCAACGTCAAAATAATACCGTTGTAAATAAATATTGACCGAATCGAATTCATATTATGAAGATTTATTAGCTGATAATAAGGGCGTTATAATAATGAAATTAAGAAATAAATAATATATACGGAGTTAGTATTATGCGCTATATTTTGAACAAACATATATTTTTAAGTCGGATAAAAGTATTTACGTTTCGAATAATATGGAATCATTTTGATTTACTGAAATTAAATTTTGTCTATTGTTTTTTATTTTAATTTTGAGACGTTATTCGTAAACGAATCGTGTTTCGCACAAGAACTTACGCAGACATAATCCATGAAACTCCCTCGACACCAATCCCACCAACCGCTAACTTACTCAAATTCAGATGGCTATGTTATTTCGTGAGCTCACTCAAGGAAATTGGTGACATCCCGCTTGCTGCAACGCGACCACGCGACCTCCACCGTGTCCGCCTCGAAGATCGGCGTCATGATGTGCAGCGTGGTGCCCTCGCGCCGGTGGCAGCCGATCTTCTCGGTGTCGTGGTACAGGCCGAAGCTGCGAACAGATTTTTGTTACATTGCAACGAAGCACAGCGGACGAGGGGTCGTAGAGCGAAGCTCTGACCGAACTTATTTCAATAGAGTCGACTTACTAGAGACAATACTGTGAGTGAATATATTTTTACTGAATCGTACCACAGAAATATATCAAACCGATCCGACACAAAGCGCTTGATAGAATAATTACGTCGATACTCAGCATGTTGCCTTAAACAATACACCTAAGTTTCGAGTTTTACATTTATTTGGTATTGATGAGATAATATAGAATTTTCGCCTTTCAATCGAATCTATTCACATCATGTGTGGCCTACTGTCGTATTATTTGTGGAGTTATCACATTTTCAGTATCAGTCAACAATACCATTCATCGTGAACAGCTTGTGTCTGATGTGCAGAAAGTCTCGGATTCTGCGGTGGTCGCTTTAGTAAGACATATTAATTGCGGTCTTAGCTTTACTTTTGAGATTACAAATTATAATTTCAAAGGACAAAGATTGCATTTTTGCATTCGTTGTCGACCTAAAACTTTAGCTATTAAACGTTTTAAGAGCTATATGTAATTTGCTCTTATTTTAATCAAAAACAAAATTGAGTTTCTGACATGTAGAATAGGGTGGAAGATAGGCGGGAAGTAATGGTGGTAAATATAATATATAAATAAAATAGTTGAAAATATAAACTGTATATAATGTACAGGGTTACAACATGTCATCATAAATTGGTTCAAGCTTAGTAAGTACAAAACAAACAAGGCTTTGAGGACTTCGAAGGTTTATTTGGAGGTCTCAGAGCTTAACCTTCGCTTCGACATGTAGATATCGTATTTGAGTTAGACCAATGTATTGGGTCGGTGGCAACGTTAAGTAATTTTGAATAGATATTACTTAACGTTGAGTTTTTTTTTTGTTTTTTCAATAATATACAATATAGTATAGAAATATTATTCTTTTAGTCTGAAAAGCAGTTTCATGAATAATGTAAAAATATTCATTTTTCATCGGATATGTGTAAATAACGATTGATTCAGTAAAGAAACTGCCTCATAGCATGCCGAGCCGTCAAAATCTGAGCTCGTAAATCAAATTTCAAATTTATTTAAAACAAACATTTTATTTGAATTTAAATATAACATTTTGTTTTATTTTAATCGCCGCATTTACACGTACGGAAACACTGGTCACATCGCATACAGCTTTGTTATTCGTGACACGCGTCGCGTTTCTGCTTAACGACAACTTCTAATTGTACGTACTTCGTTTTCGCACGAACGACGGCCCGCGACACATACCGATGAGGTTATCGGAAAATTGCGATTATGACCGTGGATTGCGTGACGACCTGATGGGAAAAATGATATGATGCAACAGCTTCACCCGAAGGAAAAATTAAATTAGCAGCAAACGAAGGGCAAAAATTAGGCTTCCATAAATTATAACCGTCGTTATTACAATATCGAAAATCGATATCTGTGACTATTATAAACGGTACTCTATTAGTTATGTTTGTTATTGGATTCACGAGATACACAACATGTATTTTATTTTGAAACATAAAAGCAGGTCCGCCTTTTCCAATTTCATGCATGGACGTTTCTGGGCTCCCGGTGCTTCATTTGAGAAAGGTCCCAAATTCTGTGCACCCAAAGGCCAAAGCTTTGTGTGTCCTAAGGCCCAGGCGCTGTGCCTGAGGGCCTCTGCGTGGCCTAAGGCGGCCTGCGTACGATTGCATTATAAAGCTTGTTTTGACAGTTCTCGCTTCCGCTTCCGGCCTCACTCTTACCCCGCCGCCATTATTTGAATGGTTCAGTAGTTTAGATATAAGACTGAAATAAGCTTTACGGATCATCGTAAACACTTTAATATTAGATAAGTCTACATTGATATCGTTAAATATTTTCCGTTTCCGGTCTCACTCTTACCCCGCCGCCATTATTTGAATAGTTCAGTAGTTTAGATATAAGACTGAAATAAGCTTTACGGATCATCGTAAACACTTTAATATTAGATAAGTCTACATTGATATCGTTAAATATTTTCCGTTTCCGGTCTCACTCTTACCCCGCCGCCATTATTTGAATAGTTCAGTAGTTTAGATATAAGACTGAAATAAGCTTTACGGATCATCGTAAACACTTTAATATTAGATAAGTCTACATTGATATCGTTAAATATTTTCCGTTTCCGGTCTCCTCTTACCCGCCGCCATTATTTGAATAGTTCAGTAGTTTAGATATAAGACTGAAATAAGCTTTACGGATCATCGTAAACACTTTAATATTAGATAAGTCTACATTGATATCGTTAAATATTTTCCGTTTCCGGTCTCACTCTTACCCCGCCGCCATTATTTGAATAGTTCAGTAGTTTAGATATAAGACTGAAATAAGCTTTACGGATCATCGTAAACACTTTAATATTAGATAAGTCTACATTGATATCGTTAAATATTTTCCGTTTCCGGTCTCACTCTTACCCCGCCGCCATTATTTGAATAGTTCAGTAGTTTAGATATAAGACTGAAATAAGCTTTACGGATCATCGTAAACACTTTAATATTAGATAAGTCTACATTGATATCGTTAAATATTTTCCGTTTCCGGTCTCTCTTACCCCGCCGCCATTATTTGAATAGTTCAGTAGTTTAGATATAAGACTGAAATAAGCTTTACGGATCATCGTAAACACTTTAATATTAGATAAGTCTACATTGATATCGTTAAATATTTTCCGTTTCCGGTCTCACTCTTACCCCGCCGCCATTATTTGAATAGTTCAGTAGTTTAGATATAAGACTGAAATAAGCTTTACGGATCATCGTAAACACTTTAATATTAGATAAGTCTACATTGATATCGTTAAATATTTTCCGTTTCCGGTCTCACTTTACCCCGCCGCCATTATTTGAATGGTTCAGTAGTTTAGATATAAGACTGAAATAAGCTTTACGGATCATCGTAAACACTTTAATATTAGATAAGTCTACATTGATATCGTTAAATATTTTCCGTTTCCGGTCTCACTTTTACCCCGCCGCCATTATTTGAATGGTTCAGTAGTTTAGATATAAGACTGAAATAAGCTTTACGGATCATCGTAAACACTTTAATATTAGATAAGTCTACATTGATATCGTTAAATATTTGTATACAATACAAAGCACTGTTTGATATGAATTTGCTTGAAATTGGAGCACACCTTATATTACTTGTACTCAGTTGTGCAAAAAATTTAGTCTAATTTTTACGTCTCCGATTACTCAATGTAGCGAGATTCAAAGATATGCCAGTATTCAAGTCTAATTACAAGCTTTTTAATATAAATAGTTTTATCAAAATCGGTTCAATATTTTTTACATGGTGTATGAACAAACAAACAGACACGTAAAAAGTGTAAGAAGCAATGATTTGGAGACGGAGACATCTAAACACCATATCATAACCTTTTCTTCTTGTAAATATCTTCAATATACAGAGACTTCTGTTACAGTTATAAAAGAGTGTAGTATATTTTGTTCATTTACAAGCTCAAGTGTACTTTGCATAGAAGTACATAAAGACCATAGAACTTAAAATGATACGAACTTTGATCACAGCTCTTGTTTCTACTGATATCTATTAATTGTTTCATGAAAGTTCGTCGGTTTCGGGAGGACAAAATTTGATTTACATAGTTTATATTATATAAATAAATTACAATCAAATATAGATTGAAGTTAGTCGATATCGAAAATTATTTACAGAGAAAAGAAAGCAAAAAAAAGTAGGAAGCAAGCTAAAAAAGGAAGGGTAAATAAATGCAACAGTATTAAAGAGAGATGTAAAATTCAGTATTTTATAGATCCCCTTTTGATAAAGAAAACGATATAATGGGCGGTGCTAGTCATTTGAAGCAATTACATTGCGGAGGCGGTATGTAACCCACGTACCGCATTGTAATCGAGACGAGCGATCTTAATGCCCGTATTAAAGACGGTGGTCATCGACGAATGCGATAAGGCTTTGAGGTCATTACAGTGGCGTCGGAGTCGAGGCGAATGTCAAACAATACTTCTAGATAGAACTGTCGTAATAATAATGATTAACGATATATTGTTGCCTATTAAAATCCATAAAAGATAAATATAGAATAAACAAGATATACGTGATTTATGATTAATTTATAAACAAAGAAACAGTCAGAATGTAGTCCTAATTAGAGTTACATTATTGTACTAGAGATAATTTGTTGTGATTGTTTAATACGCTTTGTTGAGTTTTATCACTTTTTAGGGTTCCGTAGCTCTAAAAGAAAACGAAACACTTGTAAGATCACTTCGTTGTCCGTCTGTCTGTCTATCTGTCAAGACCCTTTTTCTCAGGAACGCATGGTACCTGCATGCGTTCCTCGAATGGAACTCGAACCGAATACGATCAGATACAAAAGTAATGCATTTAACCACTGAGCCAACAGTTATTCGCGTGAATAACATATATTTTATTTTCATTATAAATAAAATGATTTATTTGTAAGAAAGCAACACTGTAACATCGTTATCAAGAACCGAGTGCAGCGCCGTGCATTGGCCGGGCACTCGTGTCAGAACTTATCTGTACGAGGTCATGTTTGACTCGCTCTGCGTTCCTGTTGGGTTCCAACAAGACCGAATCGGATTCACATTTCGTATTCGTGAAGAAGTTAAACAATATGTAATGCAGTAACCTGTGACTTTGGCGGTTTTGTGCAGAAACAAAGATGTGGACAAGCAAGAAATGTGGACAAACCATCGTTAGTCCACATTGACCAATTTCTTTTTTTGAGCATACGTAACACTTTTGATTTCGATACGAATACTTTCTTTCGGTTTAATTTCGTAGGCATTTCCAACATAAATGTATTAGTATTTAAAAATTTAGAGCCTTAAGGCCTCTTCCACAGTCTACTTTTAAATTGACAATAAAAAACGGATTTCAATTCGAACAACCGTTTAGTTGTTACCCGTTGAAAGGAAGACATGGAAATTTTATTTTAAAAGTTGTTGTAAAATCTCATTTCAAAAGGAGATCACGGAAGAAGCTCCGAACGACATCAAACCAACATAATTTAATTGGTTATTTGTAATGTTAAACGGTGAGCATGATCGTGATAAAATTATATGAGCTTAAACAACTTTTGCGAGGTATCTAATCAATTTTTTTTTTAAATAAAAACATCAAAACCAGCTTTATAAAAGGAGTAGTCCGTAAATAGGTCCGCCATATAACTCTATCTAATAACCCATTTTCCTTTCTAATTGCAAAGACATCAATGCTGTTGTTTTTATCCAAACCTTCTTTGGTGTAACGGCATTTCGATAATTTTAGTCGCATAAATGGCGGAGGGCGGGAATTATTCTAACATATTTTAAATTTTCTCACGGAATCAATATTACTTATCCATAAACTACCAAAATAATTCATAATTTAAATCACGAAAAAAGAAAATTTAAATAGAAAATTAGTAACATTTAAATTGAAAATTACTGTTCCAAATACACGATTAAACGCTAGCTAGAAGATGGAAGTAAATTAGTTTAATAAATTAAATAACAATTATTAGAATTAAATTACAAATATGCCGCCTCTAGTCTGGCCTGACCCAAATGTTCCGATTATACTGGCGGTATCGCCACATTGGATGGCCACAAATAGGATTTGGATCAGATAAAACTCAAAACGAGGATCGATCCCTTTGTCCTCCTCGAGTCTCCAGCTTGAATTCCTTACGAAAGATTGCGCCGAGAGACAACTTTTTCAAAGACGGATTAAAAGTCCGTTTTCTCGAGAACGCTGTATTTGTGGCGTTTTCGTTTAACGACAGATTCTGCTGCGAAGACTCCAGAAATTCTAGAAGTGTTATTTAAAAAACTCTGCAAACCTGCTAACGAAAGTGGCGATCCAGGTAATACATTGCTTCCTCTGCTAGAGGAACAATGTCGGTCCATTAGGTCGCTTTACATTCGAGCAGCCAATGGTGAGGGGTTGAAATGCACATGAGAAACGTCAGCATATACCAGCTTCTGGCTGATAATAGCGTTGACGGTATGGCGATGGCGAAATCTGTTTTAGCACTTAGGCAACTCAACCCCCGATGGTCATTAGTTTCTATCCGCAAATGTATAAGTGTGGTTCACACCACTGTAACCCAATTGAAATACCACAGCTACCTGGTGAGAATTATCATCGAGTCATATATTGAAATTAAAGTATGGCACTGCATGTAAACTTCTGCAGTGAAAACTGTTTTTAATCTTGCTGTGCTACCAGCATCGGCTCTTTCCTCTCAAAAGAACCTCCCAAAAGCAGTTTTTCTGCCTATTTCATTCCAAGAGCTAATTTATGAGGAGATCGCGGTATACTATGGTCTGGATGAATCGATGACCAAGCGATAACCGCAACATTTTTGAAGAGAATTTGATGCTAGATCCTTTCATGACACAAGACAAAATACTAGAAACAAGTTCTACCACATCTCCAACTGAGCTGATGAATGCAGGTAGGCCAATATCGCACAACCAACAGATACCAAGGCCGCCATTAAATAGCAGCAAACCTACGTGCCTGCTGATCACCATCCAAAAAGAGCTTGAGAATTCTCTGAATTATGAATTTTGAATTTAAGCGCATTCTCCATGTATTTGGTTAGATTATTTAAAATTTAATCCACGTAAAGTGATTTTCGGATGTAATTTAATACTTAGGCAAGGTTGACCGACAATACAACATTAACCTTTAGTAACCATCAGAGAGTAAACGCTACACACAGACTAGTTAAAGAAATAATGTACTATAGCAACAATCAATTTTATATGCCATAACACATTTAGCGAATATATTTATAAGATGATTATTTTTGGCAGATACTGTACTCCACTAGCGAGTTTTGTAGTAAAAGATGATTTATCAATATAAACACACATTTGAAACTATGTTAAGTCATAGTCGTGTTTTATAGTTTATTTATGCAATACATTTTTCTTTTTTCAATTTTCTTGAAATAGCAACACTAAAGTTGACGCGCTCCACCATTAGATTGCTCATTTTATTACTTGTGAGAAGTTCAGAATTTACAAGAATAAATAAGGTCATAATTTTATTATTTGTAGTAGAAAAAATTCCTATATCGCTCGAACGGCGCCAGACAGTAAGTCTGTACCCGTATTACGTATTTTCTGTAATTATCTAAATGTCATAGACAAACGTAGATCTTTTTAACTCGCAAATGTGATCCTTCATTATTTATTTATTTTTTATCTGCATAGTTTAGTGTCTGTTTACAACTTCGTCTATTCCACGTATGTATATTTAATGTTAGATATTGACGTTAATTTATTATCATCTACATATAATGATGATGTTTGACAAAAGAAAACTAAAATAATTGTAATAGATACAGGAAAATTCGTTATTTGGAAATATAGAATTGTTACATGAATTATCAAATTATGCTAATATCGAAGAAAGAATGTTTACATTATTTGATAATTGTAATAATTTAGGCTAAACGGTTATCGTTAATACCAAATAAAGTTTATTTGCAATTCGATCTACATTTATATGCTTGCAATTTAATTTAAAAGAAACTTATAAAAAATAATTGTTTATCAGCATAAGAATGGAATTAAGAAATCCAAGTAATGTATCGTTAGTATTTTTAATATTCTTATAGAGTGCAATTCTTATACGATACTATATTTATTAGCATCTATTGCACTACTATTTCAATCTTGACGCGACATGACAAATAGTAATCGATTATTAAGATCGCTATCGACTAATAGCGTCGCGGTCCGATCACCTTTCAACCTTTCAATGTACAACAATCAATAATTGTAACTAGCTCATTTCGATCGGCCTAATGGCCGTGTGGTAATATATCGATAACTAAATTTATAAGCACACGAATCGGAGTGCGTAAATCGGCGAGGATTTATTGTCCGACATCTTTGCGCGATGTGGAACGGGTCGTTGTTACGCATTCGTTACGATGATGAAACATAGTTTTTTTTTAATAGTATAGTCGAAGGGCAAACGAGCAAGCGAGGCATTAGAGAGTAGACGGTCACCGCCGCCCATGGACACTCACTCAGAGGAGTCACCAGTGCATCGTCGGCCTCTTGGAATGGAATAGGATATCTAATGGTGGGGGATCGGGTCGATGAAAGGGGTTAGAGGGGGGGAAGTCTACCGGAACTTTCACTGGCTGGACGAAACGCAATAGAGGAAGCTGCTACTTTACGTCAGAATTCTGTAAGAGTGTGGTATTTTCATTTTACGGCCCATTTTTGTGCTGCAACCAAGTTGACCGCAGTAATTTCATGGTGTGATTTGATTTTGGGGGCAAGTGTTATTGTTGAACGGTGCTTGGGTTGGTTGGTTGGACCTGCTGGGAACCGATCGAGATGGAGCTTATACCACAAAAATCTAAGACTATGCACCTCGAGTCCTTTTCAATTTTCCGCTGGTCAGGCGCGCTCGGGAAAGAGTTAATTCTTATCTGATCTTAACTCCTGGCATGGCATTGAAGGTACCTACATCGTGTGTAATCTTTTGACGACTGGTCGACGACGCTTTCGCGCGAATGTTTAAACGTACGACCATTGGCTCGTGCTACCGCAAAGGTTGCAACTGTTACGTATTATGTGACACCCGTAAAATGTAGAAATTGTTTTGGTGTGAGAAAAAAAATGTGTCTGAAGCGAAGCGAGTCAAATGTTATGTATTCACATTTACTGCAAATGGGGGAATAATGAAAGCGATTTTTGTTTGTCCGAGCGCGACACTTAAAAATTACTGAACATATTGATGTGGGACTTTAGCCATTCGATTTGGTACCGTTTGTAGATCATTTTAGGATAACATATTTACAATTATAAATATAATACTAACAGCTCTTCGCGCTAACAGTTGGACGAATTTTAATCAAATTTTGCATATAGATAGATATGTACCGTCCAATAGGATATAGATTATGTGTTATGTAAAAAAAAATATATAAATACCGATAAAAATGGTAATCTGTTATCACTGATATCAATGCCCAAAGAAAGATTGAGTGGTATTGGTGTCATTGAAATTAAGAGCGGGACCGGGACCGAACTCTACAGTAGAACCAGAATATAATGGCCATCGGACACAGGATCGTGATTGGGATGAGAATTGGCAAAAAAATAATTCTACGTCTAAGCGAACGCAACCGCGGGCATACTTGAATCATAGAAAAAAATTGTTCTTGAATGAAATTTGAATTTACACTCAGCGAAGTGGACAATGGCTAGTCTATTTTATATCTTGGGCTATAGCTCTTATTAATCCGTTTAATACATAAAAAGATTTATCTTTGTCCGAACGTTAGTTAAAAAATACAGAACGAATCGGTATGGAATTTTGATAATTTGATACAGAATCGTTTAGGGATAGTTTTAGGCTATACACTTTTCAAATTCCATGCACTCTTCCTTACTTTTTTTATTTGTTTTCATAACCCATAACGTCCAGTGACCACTAATACAGTTTTTGAGATAAAACCAGATTTTTTTTGGATAAAACTATAGTTTTGTAATATTTTAATTGACTTTTACTATGTAATATATTTTTATGGTTACAGATTAGATTGCAAAATGATTTCCGCGTTCAAAAGAAGCGGAAAGCGCGTTGAGTTTGTTCCTTAGCCGCCTGATTTTACACGGAAAAAAAGTTTAAATATTTATCTAACTGACCCGGTTTTTAGCAGTTGCTTTTTCAGTGTGTAAAGTCACACTGATATCTTTAATACTGATCACATATTAGTATACTACACGGTATCTATAAAGGGCCGATGGACAAAAACCATATTGTCGTGAGGTCTTAAATTAGAATCGGTTTATTTCGTTTAAATTATCATAATTATATTCGTATAACTAATAAAGATAAGACAATAAATAGAATGCTCGGTGCATAAATGAAATAATCGAATTTTTTTTTTGTAGCATTTGTTGCCTATCTGGTAATATTTATTGCTGCAAACTAGTTAACTATCCTTTCTGGACTGTCGAATTGAACTGCGTGGTATGTCTTGTCCTTTGTCGTCGATTTAGTTTCATTGTGGTCTTATGGTTGAATACAAATACGTATCAATACTAGCTGTCCCGCCCGCTTGGCTGGGTAATTTTTATTATAAATAAAATGGCAAAGGATTTACGAAATTCGAAAAATGAGTAGCCTAGAACCATCTACAAATCATTCCGCATCGAATGGTCCCAGTCCCATGTCTATACGTTTAGTAGTTTTTACGTGATTGGCGAACAAAGACAACCTATTTTAATTATATATTTATATAGATTACAGTTGCACTTTGTTATCATTGCAAATAATTAACGTCATTCAAAATACAACCGGGTCACAATATCGTTGGTCGAACAAACAAACAAAGTTCACATCATATTGATGAATGTGTAATTGAATGTAGATAAATACAGATCGAAATTATTTTTACATTGTAACAATGTATGGTTAACAGCTTTAAAGTATGCCATATATTGTGATGGGAATGTTACATACATTTCTGAAATAAACTTGGTTCATTCTCTGATAGGTCGTTATCAAATAATACTCTGATCAGGCTCGAACTGATCGATAGGACCAAGGCTTCAAAGTGACCCTTAATATACGGAAACGGATTTTTAATGCATTTCTGTAATTCAGTTCCCCTAGTATACATATAATAGAGCTTAGTATTATTATTCGAAAGTTCTCACATGAATGAGAGTCGTAATAAACCAGGTTTAATGCTAAGGAACAAATCAAATCCAATAAACATATGTCGATTATTGTGCCTTTGTCCAAATTAAGTAATATACTTTATGGTATTCGTAAGGAATCGAAGGAAAGGTTTTGGTTCTAATGGACGCACGACGATCACGAACCGAATTGAGCGCGCAACACGTCATCTGTCGTTCTGGTCTTAAATTGACGCATCAATTAACATAATAAATGTTTATAACATATTACCATAATCCAAGAAACATGTTTTTAGTTAAACTCTAACCCGGATCTGGGAGATGATTACGCACTGCTCGACACCGGACGTTCGTGATATCGCCTTGTCTCGTCGGACCGAAGTGGGCGATGCCCTTAGGACAGCGGATCAGGGTACTCACTTGTGGCCCAGCTCGTGGGTGATGGTGTGCGCCAGCGTGATGCCGTTGTCCTCGTTCACGGAGCAGCTGCGGTCAGGTTTGCACATTCCCGCCACGTGCGCCACGCCCAGTGTGCTGTTACGAAACACAATTGTTAGACAGTTACATATATCTCTATATATACATTAACTTATATAGTGAACATTAAAAGCAAGTGTTGTATGAGTACGTGGAATTTTTATTTGGCTTTTTTTTAAGAAACAGCATGTTTGAATTATTTTAATGCATTTAAAGTTACAAATGAGTATGCGTATCAGAGCGTAGATGATAGAACCAAATAGTAGTTGATCGTTGCCGCCCATGGACATTCGCAATCCCAGAGGAGTTACTAGCGCGTTGCCGGTCTTTTAGGAAGGAACGAGATACTCGTTATAAGGGAACAGTGGGCCACCGTAATTTTCAGTCATTAAACAAAACGTAACAGCGAAAGCTGCCACTTGACGTCTGTATTCTGTGAGATTGTGGTATCTTGTGATATCTATGCTCTTTTATGAATATTTTGGATATATATTTATATTAATTATACTTAGACAGCACCAACGACTTTAATATGATAAGCATTAAAAAAAAGAAGCTCAGTTATTTTAACAATAATTACCCGTTAACCGCAGGCCCACAAGAGTTAAATTTGTTGATTGAAAATATGTTTGTGGCGCGATCTTAAAATAAATTGTTAATTCTTAACAAGTCGTCAACAACTGGAATACGTCGACACCTCGTACCCTAAATGGCCATTTAATATTTAACGGTTTCACAAATTGACCGCACTCGGCGAAATTAGCCCTGACCTTTGGCCTCCCGTTACGTTATCCATTTTTTTAGGACTATTTGAGTTAAAAAAAAAACTGACGTTTTCATCATCCAGCTCATTCATCATTTTCCAGTTTTCATTTCTCACAGTCCGATTTACGGCCACGGTTTTTCTCTCTATCTCCAACTCTGTACCGCGAGTTGCGGTAACCCAAGTCGATCGGCCGGGCGTCGTCGAGACGACAGCAGCACCGGCAGCGACGCGAGTACTCGGCCAATAATAGGCGGCGGGCTGTGACTCACGGAGCGGGTACGGCGGCGCACAGACAGACAATAAATTCGATGTACGGTGCACGGAGATCGACCGCGGGGGCCACTGCGGACGCCGGGCTTACGGACGGCGGGCCGTGTTGGCGGCCCGCCCGTCGGCGGGCGGACGGGCCTTTTAACCGCATGTCGATCATAAACAACGACTATTTGGCATCACGCTTCGGGGTACAATTATTTAGAAACTAGAGTACATTCCGCTGAGAGAATGTATCTTTGAATAATCAACCGCCGTTTGATGAGCTTTCATAACAATCGGAATGAAGCCGATGAATGTGTTTGATGGAATGGCAAAAGAGAAAGAGAAACTGCTGTTCAATAGTTAATAAACAAAATAGGTTTTAAGTTTACGCTAAAAAAAAATAAGAATTCGGCCAGAAATCCGGGAAGTTATTGTTTCATATCGTTTGAAATTGGAATTCTAATCGATTGATGCAAACAAAAGCGAGTGGTTCAATTCTAGTGACGTCATTGCTGTATCTTGCATATGCAATTTAAAATTTTATACAATAAAAAGTTATATAAACTATATGCACAATTTAGATGGTTACAAAGTCGAAAATAGCGTTGACTGGATCCTAGTTTTAGGATAAATATTTATTGACGGTCTATGTAAAGTAGGTAACAAACTCATTAGTTTGTTTCGCATTTGATCTAGTTATTGAGAGCACGCCCTGAACTTCGAGTCAAAAAGGTAACAGATAAAATGGTTTTGGAACGTCAGTATACATGACGACAATGTAAAATATAAATTCGTAACTTAAATGAAGTTTGTAAACTTTTTTCTTTTGCATGTAAATCTAATTTTTTTTCTTCTTATAGATTTGAATAACAATTTATAATTACTACTAAATGTTTTTTATGAAGTTATACTCAAATCCTTTTATGTGTTATTAAATTATCATTTTAAAATAAATAAGTGAGGTGAAAGTGTAGCAGAATTTAGTTGGAAATTAAAACATTCTATATAATTGTTAAGGCATTTAATTCTTTTAGTATATTAAGCTATTAATTCCAAGGAAAAATAAAAAAAATGTCATAAATAAGTGTGAAAAAATATTTACATGCAAAATGATTATCAATTTTGTCGATTTCCATATTTTAAAATAATTTCATCTTATTCGCTATACATATTTCTCTTCGAATCGTATAAATTCTATTCATGTTTTGTCAGTTTTTTTTTGCCGCTATTTGGCGCCCCCTCTTGACACAAGTTCTAATACAGCTACATACCCTTCCCTTTTTTATAGGACAGGCTCTGGTTTAAAATAACCTTGAAGACGACGAAGGAGTTCTCTCATATGATTTTTTCAGCGTGCAATAAGCCGTTTTCCAATTGTTCAAAAATCTAGAAAAGTACAGCATATCGATAAAATGTACTATAAATAAATTTTTATGATCATTTTAAACAAATAAATAATCGATAAGATTTTATGTGTTGATACATAATATACTATAAATTTCATGAATATTTGGAGGCCCCCTCGTCCTTGTCACAGGTGGTCACATTTGTGCGATCACCTCTCCCTTGGTGTGAGGTCAAACATTTTGCAATTGTAAAACATGGGAATTATTAAATGCGGTATTGAGCTTTCGGCCGACGCACAGTCGTCGTACAGTCGACAGTACAACACACGAGAATTAGACTAGCAGTCGAAAACCGCCGACGCGTGACGCCGTACGCACAGCGAGTAAGTTTTTCGTTATAGTTGAAATGTAAAGTTTCAACATTTTAAATTTGAAAGAAGCGGACCGTTCGCGCGATTTACAAGCTCGGACTTCATGCATCTCTTAGAAATAAGTTTAAGCAAATTGGAATATTAACCCTAGCATGTCGATTCATTTACGAAAATTTATTATACGTAAAAAAAATTTAGAAATTTTTAAAAGAAATAGTAGTCGACACAAACTCAATACCAGAAATAAAAATAAACTGATTTCACATGTTAGCCGACTAAGTAAAGTCACAAATTCATTTAGAGGGCTCTGTGCGCATATTCAATAAGGTTCCTGTAGATATACAAGATTTACCCCTATAAAAATTTAAGAGTGTTATTAAACAATCACTCAGTAAAAAGGGTATTATACAATTTCTGAATATTTAAAAGACAAATATCCATGGGCATAAGCGGTTCGACCCCTTACCGGGCTGTCATTCCTAATGATTCTTTTGGTTATGTATGTGCAAATTAGAAAAGAGCCACCCTTAAGTTTCTTGCTCGTTCTTCTTGAGGGAAAACTGCCTTCCGAACGAGCAGTAAAGTGTAAATTCGCAAAAAAATATGACATATTTCAAGTGTTATTTTGTAACCTATGAAATAAAGATATTTTGAATTTGATATTTGAATTTATACGTGTGACGTCACTAAACGCCTCCCACTCCTTGTACCGCTCCCTCCCATTGCCTGTGACGTCATACGTGTATGACGCCGTAGCATTTTGGAAAGAGGCTAGCGCGTTAACGAACCATTGAACATGACGACAGCCGCGTATGTACGTTAGCGCATCCATCGCATACCCTATGAATCACGACGTGCATGTAACTAAACGAAAATAAGCCGATGTTTAAAGTAGAAAATCACTCGGTGCGATACAAACGGCTGGGGCGTAAATGAAATTGCGCTCGCCGACCGCTGAAACTTTCATGGAGTAGGCGCACACATACAACTGTTAGCGTAAACAAAACGGATGAGTCTTGGATCTATTTCGGGGATTTTAAAATGTTCCAATCGCCTCGGCCGATGCGCGCGTGACGTCACGATTTATTGCCGTGCGAGCGTTTGATGTTGCCGCATATCTTTGGTATGTTTCTTGACATGGACTTAACGAAATAAAGATTGACGCAGCATAGACACAGTAATGAAAACGAGGTGACAGTTTGATAGTCTATGAGGAACTTAGCACCGTATGAATACGAACATATAAGAAATTAAAGTTTCCATAAATTTTATACAGTTTGTTTATAATATATCAAAAATAACAGAGTTCGGGGAAGAGGAAAACTGGAGTTTTTTTCCGAAATATTTTTATTTATAAACTTCAAAATTCTATCTATATATTTTTTTAAACTTGCAATAAAAATAAATTTATTATTATTAAATTATATTTTTATTGCAATTATATAACAATAAACTTAATATTGTAAGTATCGTTACTGTTGCAGTAACTACGATAACAATACTGTTAGAGTAATGTTACTGCTATAGTTTCCCCCGAAACTTGATTTGTACACAAATTTTTAAGCTATTGCATAGCTTTTATCGCGGGAGACCGAATCAAGAAATTCCGTAACGAAAATAAAACCTAACACCCCCCACTCCGCCTATCATGTAGCTCGGCCGAGCGTTCGCTTAACGTGTATATGGTACGACTGTACAAAGCTCGCACAGATCGAGACGAGGCTTTATAATGCCACATATGGCCCCGTAAGTATACATGTGTATATATGTATACACTATGTACCAGTGGCATAATAGCTATATAAAATTTGTGTATAAAGCGTTTTAAATATGAATAAACAAAGTGCATTTATTAACGAAGAAAGTGATGAAAAATTTGAATTAATATCAAAGAAAAAAAGATACTGGATAAATAAATAAATAATTATAATTGCATAAGTTGATAAAAAATGCTATGCAATAGCTTTACCGCGGCACTCCCCGAGTGCCACACGTTTTATAATTAGTCTTATTAAATATAAAAATACAAGGGCTCCAAAATAAATCTTGTTGAAATATTTAAAATATTAAAGGAGAAAAACCAAAAATATGAGATAGTTGAACATTATCACATCAAATATTTGTGGATTTTATACGTCTATTTTTATTATTGGCGATGCCGAATTTTCAAGAACTTTTTATAACGTAAACCTGATGCCGAAATTGACATGGAGAGAACACATTATTTTAGCTTTTTAAGTTGTAAAAGGATGAATTACGATCAATAAATAAAAGAATTACAACCTTACATCAGGGCAGTTACGATTTTCCTTATTGTTAAATTTCGGATCATTTCTTAGAACGATGCTCACTCGAGGGACGCGATAAATATCAAAAACCTTTTCGTATTCGAGTATTAATTTTTTTCCGCATGCACGATATTAAAACGCTGTAATTCACCGGGAAATCGGATGCAATGTTTATTGATCGCGGCCGCGCCGACCGGCGCCTGCCGCGGCTCGTAAATCGGGAGAGGGGCTCCAAAGAGATTGCGGCGTGTCCCGTGGCCCTGCGTTAATCCTTTAAATCGGCCGAACCGTGATTAACGGTTCGCCGTTCCATAAATTTTTGACCTTTGTATTATCGACAAGTAAATTGTTACGAGAACTCGGATTTTATGAAACAGAAGTGACAGTGTTTACGTTGAATATACTTTTCGAAACTCAACTTTATTTCCTTATTTAATATATAAATAAATGATGTATTTTGAAAATGAAAAAAATTGTCGTTTTCATTGATTTAATGAAGAGTGATACAAATGTAGGAATAAGTATAATTTCGAAGCTTAAGTGCACGTTTGCCTATTCTGATCGCCGTAGTGCTTGTTCGTAGGAAGTTGAAATGTTGTGGGATCTGAAAACTGTACTACAAGAAAGCTGTTACTATTAAATCGTATGAATTTATTGACTTCCATAGTAATATGAAACGACGGAAGGGCGTAGCTAGGTTTCAGTTTTTAAGGGGTTCAAGAAAATAAAGCAAAAATGTGCATGAAATGAAATTAATATTCATGTAAAAAAAAAAACGTTAGGGGTTTTGGACCCCCAAAACCCCCTAGTGGCTACGCCTTTGAAACGACGCAATTATTATTTATTATTTTTATTTATATATCCATGATATCTACCTCAACAACGTAAGTAATAATCAGTATTGAACACTTACAGAATGATGTACCATTTTCCAAAATGAAGAGTAAATCAAAAATGAACGAGCTTTTCAGTGAAATATTACATTTCTTTAATCATCGGCAGAATAATTATTCCAATATAACGTCGAGGATAATATAAAATAAATAAGGATAATATAATATAATGTTCTATGTAGAAAAAATATATGTGAATCCCATAATTGTACGATTTGGAGCGTGAACCACCCGATTTGTAATAATATTACGTATACTTGTCACTGTATCAATCATAATGTGCTTATATAATTTTGTCATTGGCTAAAGAACGCTAAAAAATTAATTCCACAAATTCGCATTAAAAACTCGAAACCATAAAAATAAATGCGGATTTGAATTTATGAACGCGTTGATGTCTTTTCTATAAAAGGAAATGAAACTTGTATTTCGTATCGTGTCTAAATGACAAGTTTGTATATTCTGAATAATTCAATATGCAGATGTTCTTTGAACATTTCTAATATGATTTTACTTATAACACAAGTTAACTAGAATTATTTGAAATGCATATTTCATCCTACTTAGAAAAATGGAGCGTTTTAATGCAACATTGTTCAATTACAATTTTAAGTTGTTTTTGTCAACAGTTGTCTCTACAGCCACAAATTCGATTTAGAGGAAACCTGTTATGTTCGTATAACAACAGGCAGTTTTCCCATTTTCTAAAAATTAATTTCCTTGCATGTTATTCTAATTTTTAAACGTAGAAAGTTCGGAATCGCAAATAGCCTATCACGACTTATTTCTGAAATTGGGATCCCGGATGCTTTTAAAATTGATCTGAGGCACGCGTATACGTTATCAGGTTAAAAAAAGAATATATGTATAAGTAAATAATGATAATGAGAAGAGATCTGTGTCTCGAGTCTAAAAACGTACGACTTTCTGGAATTCCGTACAGCCGATGAAAAAAAAAAACGGAACCCTTATAGGATCACTCTCTTGTCTTTCTGCCTGTCCATTTATCATTACGTATTTTCTATGCATGTACTGAACGAAAAAAGTTGCTGCTTGGCATATTAAGAGTTAGACAATTGCGATATAATAGAGTGAATAAACAAATTCTAGTCTTAAGGTGATTAATTTAAAAGATAATTGAAAAATAAAAATATATGTATCTAATGATACATGTGATATGAATCTAAAAGGTTTTCATGAGATATTTTTTGTTAATCGTAAAACATGTTAGAGAAAACGTACCAAAATCGAGAAATTTCTTTTATCTAGGAAACTATCTAGTCCAAAATTATAAAAGAAAACACAAAATATAGTGTTCCATTAAAAGTTTACAAGAAAATTTAGACGAAAATGTCAGGCATTTAAGTCCATGGAGGAAATCGATAATAGTCGTGAAGATAAAATTTGTATTTTATGGCTTAATTTTACGGAAGACTAATACGATTATTTATAGTGCGGAACTTTCAACGCAAATCTCTTTCGCACTTGGCTGATTATTTTTGGGCTCATATTCCATATGATCTGACTATATAAAGCAAAAAAAAAAATAATAAACAAATGAATTCCATAACAATTTTCGTTTTGAATTCCCGTATTTTGTCTGCTATTTATATGTTCATATTTTACTTTTTGACTCTATTCCTGTTGAAAACACAAGTATTTGTTACCAAATATACCGGAGGAGAATAAGCAATAATAAGGAACGTAACCGTCGATGTAATGATATCGTAAATGGCATGACCGGACCGATAGTTAATATTGGATACCTTTTGCGTCGATTTTGAAACTTTAACGTCGTATTTAAGTTATCTCTTCGCGAATCTTTCTTCAACATATCGAAAAAATGAATTCTTTTCCTTCACCGTCACTGAGACTTATAATTACAATTGATCGGAGTGCAATTTATAAACGCGCAAGAAGTCGTAAACGTATCATTATTTGAGTATAAGCAAATAAAAAAACGCCACGCGAAATATTGTACAGCCGTATTGTCGGCCAATCCCTCCGATTAAAGTAATATAGGGATATGAAACTTCCCGTCTCGCATTACAATCGCGGTAGTCATTTTAATATGATTGGTTCGCATGAAATGGTAGAAATTTGAAAACTTTTAGGGTGCGGTGTGCATCCTCCCAGTTTTCGTGTTTTCGTGGCGAAAGCTCGGCGACGCGAATGCGGCGATCAAAGGCACCGTCTGTTTTTAAAAGGCAAAAGTCGGCCAGGCATGCAAAAACCGGTCGGTGTGTATGCGAAAGGGCCGACGAAAATGCCGTGGGGGAGCCTGCTCGTCATAGAAAACGAACTTTGGGGAGTATGTGGACGGCTCTGAAACTGTACGCACGCATAGTGCACTTGTGCCGTCTATCACTAAAAAAAAATTTCTAACCAAGTTCGAATTTGGTTTGGTTAAATATATTTTGTTGTAATAACTGAATAATTCGTTGTATTAACAAATAATATATGTGATTTGACCGATCGGATCAATCGGACCAATATACAGGTTGGTTAAGACAACCAAAATACTGAATCGCTCTAAATCAACAATGCACGTCCATTATGTTATTCAAACTTATGGTTGGAATGATCATTTTTTTTTTCAGTGTAACATAGTTCCCGGCGGAGGCGCTCGCGGTGACGTGTTACGTGAACTGCATTATGCAAAGCCCCAGCGTTACATCTTACAGAGTTGTGGCGCACAGCACTGTAATTATTCATTAATTTAAAACGGAATTCATGTAATTAATGTGTCGCACGTCGCCGCGCCGGTCTGTAATAATAATACGTCGCCTTCTTCTCCGTTGCTAGAATATCGTATAGAGACGTCTCGATTATTTACAATATTTTAATTAATATTTAAATTACTAATCTGAAATATAATCTTAAAAGTTTCAATGCGGCAAAATAACATGGCGAGTTTATTTATCGTTCCGTTAAATTTATAATATAAATGTAAATAGTTATCACTGACTTTCCGACAGAGCGGCGCTCGCGGTACAAAGACGTTAATAAGCGAACACGTCCGTTGCGTGTGCGCGGCTACTTTAAGGGGGCATATTCTGATATTGTTCGATATATGTTCAATTGCATTTTAGTATTGCCACTCATATTTCATTAATATAATAACTTTGGGACAGATCTGCATTTTAGGACGCCAAATGTTTGGATTTACATTAAACTAAGCAATAAACCTTGAAAGTAATGATAGGATTACAAATAAGTTATGGTAAAAATAAAATGTGATATAGAATAGGCAAATTTTTAAAACAGGTATGGATAACCTTTGACATGTTGTGGGCCAAACTTTAGTGTGCAAATACGTTCGCGGGCCGCTTTCAAAAGTAGGTGCATTTTAAAGTAGTGTTCATAATTTATAGCGATAGATATTACACATGAAATTTTTAAAATATTAAAGAGATATTTTAAAAATTAAAACAAGACAAAAAACTTTAAACTACTACAACGAATTATGGTCCTCACTATAACAAACCTGATGAAATGTAACGTCGATTCTTTAGAAGTATCTGTATAAATTGCAGGCGCCATAAGTTAATAAAATTTTAAACTGAAACATTGTCATCCTACATTTTACTAGGAAGTAATCACGAAAATTACACGGCTCCTGTTCAATAATAATGATCAGATATTTAAATTGGCTAAATTAATTTAAATTGCGTACTACATAGAATAGGGCCTTGAAAATTTTAAGTGTTCTGTTTCGTTTACCAATTACAAGTGGCGTGTCGTGTGACGTCCGTAATTGGACTCGCAGCATCGCCGGACCCGTTTGACTTACAAATGATACGTCTGCTGGGGCTCTTTATTTTTCTTGAAGTCTCGCTTAAGGAATTATTACTTATTTATTCTTATCTCTTTTTTTTTTTTTAAGAAATCTCCGTATTCAACTTATTTACCAGTTGTGACTGGAAATTGTCGACAATAATAAAAAAAAATGTAGTAATACTTATTTTTGTTTTAAAATAAACCCTTTTTGAACGTACCTATTAATAGCCTAACAATTGAGACTACAAAATATTTGTCTTACTAACAAAATTTTAATAAACAGTGCCCACAATATCATAAATGACGTACATAAATACATAAAACCCTTTCATGTAACAGTTAATAAAGAAATTTACGCTAATGGCTTTTCGCACTTGCGGAGAATAAACCGCTTGATGGGCGACGCTGACGTGATGTAATGTTCGCTTCTCCATCAATGCGCGTACTCATGATATTTAGATAAAGAACCGCTCACAATACTTTAATTAAATACTACATTAGTTTTATACAATTTTTTTGAGTAACATTAATAATTTTGTGTAATATAACTAAAGTTCGTTAGAATTCGTCGCAGTTTTGTCAACAAGGCAATTTATTACGATTACTCTGTACTTAAATTGGAATATCAATTTTATTATTATTATATTGTTAATTACAAATATTATTATTTCAATAAGCTCATGATTTTTTTTTTTTGCAAACAAATATCGACACTAGATAACTGCTTGAAGTTGTTATGTAATTTAATAAAAATATTTAGGAGATAAGTTCGCGGCAATATCAGTCGACCATATTTGTTAAAAAGACTGCCGGACTTTATGGAAAGCGACTTGGATCACGAGTAGCGTTGCTCATTTTGGCTTTGACTGTGTTGCCATACAAATTAAACAATTGAGAAAACGATTAAAATAATTTCGAATCATACAGAAACTTTGCAAAAACGCATGATACTTGAATCCACATTATGGCAATACATTTCTAGACAAATTATATCCTATTAATATAGTAATTGTTAAAGTTTGTATATTTGAATGTTTATTACTCAATCACGCTTTAACGGCTGAACAGAATTATCTGAAACTGTACAGTAGTATAGTTTATAAATTAGAATAACTTATAGACTATAATTTATAAAGATATTAACTTTTGCTCGCGACTTTGTTTGCGTAATTGCAGAAGGAATCTTTTACTTATGTCGATTGATTATTGGCAACAGCAATTTTCAAGAGAGATTCAAGTTCAGTATCGAAATCGCCAGCAGGATCAGGACCAGAATCAATAGTGTATGTCAGATCGCTTCATAACAAAAACGTTTTCAGCATTAAGTGTTTTCGGTGTAAGAACAAGGTATTTCTTTTTGTATGATTTATAACGTCATTGATCGATATTGATCGATCGGCCACGTGGCCGGAGCCGCGTGTGAACTATTTATATTCTATAAGTAACGGAATCTAGATCGAGACGAGAATTGGAATTGAAAACGGGAATGATATTGGGATGATGGTTAACAGAGTAGATCGGTCGATGTAAATGATAAAAGAATTGATGTCCACGCGGGCGGAGCCGCGGGCGAAAGCGACTCTGTATATAATTTGGTTAATTTGTAAGGACATCAATCACGTACATAATTGTGGAAACGGACGTAATATTCAACGTGTTTAAAACAGTAAAATATTCGTGACGTTCCGAAATACTTAAATTATCATTTATCACATTTATTAAAATATTTTTTACAGTTGCACGACGGGAGGGACGCGGGCGGGGGGGGCCGGCGAGACGCTCGTGGAGACGGCGCGGCGCGCGCGCACTTTCGGCAACGGTCAAACGAAATTAATCCGCCACATTATTTTTAACGAGTAGCCTTTTGTGTCGCCGACCGCGGGGCGTGGGTGTGATGCACTTTTTAAGGTGTTATGCAATCCGTTTAAGGCAAGCATAAGCCGGTGTGATGCAAAGAAATTGTTTAGGATTATTTTTCGCGTTTTTGGTTATTCGTTGATTTGTTGCTAATGGAAAAATAACAAGTACGGAGTTCGTTTTACATTTTCGTAATTTTTTCACTTTTAGATGATCACTCCAATTGTTGTATCAGGTTTTAGCTAAGAGATACCCTGCCTTGAGAATATTTACGTAACTTAAGGAGTACCGGTTGTGAATCTATCTGTCCTTGAGTCATCAGCTATAACTCTGCTAAATAAGAATGTAAACAAATAAAGATAAATTATTATAGTAAATGCAAACGTATAAAGTTAAATATTTATCAAGCGTGAACCGAAAAGTATTTTCTCCATGCGTTCAAAGGTATTTTACTGACTAGCAATCTGAAGGTTTGCCGCAAGAGGCGCGATATTCATACACAATTCAAAAAATTATATTTTGCGATAATTACTTTTTACAGCCTCTTCCAAGATCTTGTTTTAAATTCACTTTTAATTAAAAAAGATGTCACTCGGCAGCCGAAATGGAAGTAGATTTCATTTTATTTCCATATGTAATTCATATGAAATATGTAATTTTCGGATTCTAGACATTTAAAAATGCTGTAATTTCTAAACTAATTGACCAGTTTGGCTCAAATTTGAACTCAACCTTTGTAATTGTCCACAGAACATGTACGTTGAGTTTCATTAAGATCTCACAAGTATTGTAAACGCTATAGTGCTGACAAGCCCCGCGTTATATCGTACATATAAACATACAAATATAAACTTTTGAACCATATGTATTTTTTGACTCAGCACGTCGAGTTAAGTCGGAAAACAGCAAAATTTTTCAAAAGTTGCCTCACAGAGACAAATACAATAGTTAGATTTTTATGAAATCTACTAAAAAAAAGCAACTTTTGTTAAGAAAAAATTTAAAAGGAGGCAATGAAAAAGGTCCTCAACGTTTAAACGATGATTTCACGAATCTGAAAAAGAACAGCCCGTACAACGCGCCCCTCGTCGCCTTGCTTAAAGCGGCATCCGCGTTAAAAGATTCGAACGGGCTCGCGGGGACCGTTATGAATTCGTTCGTTGTGCTTTGATCGCTTTCCAAGAAAAATATTCCAAGGCCCCGGGGCGGGGGCGCGGTTTTCCTCGTCGGGCCCCGTTTGGTTTTTGATGTGGGCCGAGATAATTTTAAAATAATGTCGCTTTCGACGTTGACTTCTGTTACGGAATCTCGTGTAAGACGTACAATTTAATATCGGGAGCGGAATAATGCGGAAAGGCGATGAACATTTTGAAATGAACTTTCCGTGTGTCGATATCATTAGTGACGAATTTAGTTTTTTTTTGAACGCAATACCTGAGGTATACCTGAAAATTTTCTTCCATTCATGAAGACCATAATGTGGGAAGGTCTAAAAATGCATTTGTATCGCGGGATCGAATGGATTTTTGGTGAGAATGATCGTCGGCTTTCTAAAATTGTCTCTTCCAAAGCGGCCGCCCCACAGCTGCGCACGGTGTGCACAAACAGGCTACGTCGTTCGACTACGTATTCGTGTATTGGCGTGTACGTGGGTGGCCTATCCTAACAGACTACGCGTGTTTTAGTGACGTCACAACGTGTGCAGCTTATCCTGAGAGCGGATGGATGTCCGTGACCACGTTATATTATACAGGAGTGAGGTCACACACGTGCGTAGCTCGTCGCGCGTAATAGTCGAGCGGCGTATAAGATATTCAAGTGAAATATCTTTAGGCATGTAGGGGGAAAAATTAGTACTGCACTAAAAAAAAAAGTTCGTACGTTACATTTGTCTGTCGTGTTTTCCTGTCACGATTCTTTCAAATTATGCTGAATATAAAACATATATTTCTTATTTTAATCGCGACAAACCTTCGATTGCATAAATGTGTAACAATGATACTATCATTTTAATGAAACCTAAATAATAATTATGATAATAAAATTCATTAATTACATTGTTTGTACTTCTTTCTCCAATAAAATGAGCAGTGTTATTCAATAGCGTCAAATAAAATATAAATGGTATATGTATAACCTGAAAGAATTCTTTTCTTTCTCGTATACTATGATGTGGACACATCCACACTTTATGTGTTTATATATAGTGGAATCTCAATAACTCGAATGTCAAGGGAAATGCAAAAAAGTTTGAGTTAACGAGTTTTTGACTTATCAAGAACTTCGAGATACATATGACTGTGTCGACAAAGAACAAACATAACGTTCACAGCTGTGTTACTTAGAAAATTTCATGAATGTATTCATTCGTTGCATGTGTACAAGACAAAAACAATAGATCAGAAGCCCCGAACCCGAACATTCGTTTTGGAATTTATTGCTCTTATTTCGGGGAATTCCAAGTAAGACGTCATTATATTTTACCAACTACGACTTACGGAGTCTCCTTTTTGAAATTCGAGTTATAGAGTATAAATATGTATTATCAATACTTCGTAGGGTAATAACATTTTGTTCGAGTTAAAAAGTCTAAATAATTCGAGATACCGCGTATTTAGGGGTTCATCGGAAGGGAATGGCAATTTTTTTCGACTTACTGAGGATTTCGACTTAACGCGGTGCGAGTTATTGAGATTCCACTGTATTAGATTTTGCCCGCGCTTCCGTCCGCGTAAACATAAAGTGATGGATTTTTGTTTTGGATAAGATAAACGTAAAATTCGTTTTTAATGAGCGTCGACAACTCGAAAAGAACACCTATGCTAAATTTTAAATCAATCGGACGTATAGTTTCGGAGATCTCGTGATGAGTCATCAGGTCAGTCAGTTGTATTTCGTTTATACGTGTATAGATAGATATATCTGACTCACGGCAAGGTGTATTTTCTTAGTTGATATGAGTTTAATAATGCGAGAAAAATCCGTGGGAAACGGCTTATTTTGACCGCACTGAAATACGAGCGCGGCGGCGCGCGCGCATGCCAGCCGCGGCGCGGTGACGTTGAACAGACGCCCTCTATTATGGGTTTTCGGGTTAAGGTGCCGGGCTTTGCCGGAATTAGCGCTGCCCCGTTAACTGCATCGCCGCTTATCGGATTGCGTTCTACGCATTCGGTTTGTCGGTTACGCGCGAAAAGCTGCGAACTCATTTTGTGATAATTGAATCGAGACTTCTTTACGAAATCGTAGATGTTCCGATGTTCTCATAGCGATTTCATAACAACGAATTGAATATGAACATTGAAAAGTACCAATAAAAAGATCATATAAAGTTTTCAAGAAATGTAGTTGTAGGTATTTTAAATGTGTGTTATTTGTAAATTTATCGAGGACAAATAATGTAGAGATATATAAGAAGTTTTGGAAATTTCAAAAATTATGATATGTGTACCTATACCAATCCCTAAAGGCGCAAAAAAAGGGTGAAATATATTTATTTGAAAAATAGAAACCTTTGAAGCTATAGATTTTAAACTTAACTTATAGGAATAAAAAAAATTGTATACAATGTTCTTTTTAATTAACCCTGAAGGTGGTAAAATAATGGATGAAATGTTGTATGGAAAATCAAAACCGTTAAAGTTATTGATGTCAAAATTTATATTTTAGCTAGTCATCTAAACTAATGTTATAAAGAAAATAGATTAAATTTTTTGTATATTTTTTTTGTAATGAATAAACTCAAAAATGCTAAACCGATTTTAAAAATTATGTTGTTTCTTGAAAGTTACATTAGAATCGAGTAATATGGGTCATATATTTAATTTTCAAAAATACGAAAGTTATTATTGGCGTGTGCTGCGAAAATTATTATTAATAATAATAACTATGTTTATAACAGACGTCATTACTCACAGAAAAAACAGCGAGACTATATACCTAACTAACGTAGATAAGTCATAATTACCTATTTTCATTCAATTTAGTCAATCACAACACAGAAAAATCGAAAGATTATGACATTCGTATCGTGGTATTAATCCTTGTGAAACTAAATAGTTCCACAATTCCTCTTTTAATTGCTCGAATCGGTACTTGTAGAAGGAGACTACCGCGGCGTGTGCGAACAGCCCTACGTTTAGTCTACGTATTTTATTATTTGCAAACTAGAAACAGTTAAATAGTAGTTTAAAACCTTTGAACGCTCCTTAACAAACACAGCAGCCGCAGCGTCTCTCTGGAACTACTGCTCCGGTAGCATTCCAACCGGTTCTGCCATTATTTTATTATTATTTATTATTATTATTATTATTATATTATTACCAGGAAGAATATATCGAAAGTTATAATCTTCCAAATGCTAGAAGCACGAGACCTCGAAACTGTAAGCTTTATTAAAATGAAATTTTTCAGGTGACAATTCGTATTATATAGAGACCCACTAAGACTCGCAAGAGTGGATTTTGGAAATTCACTTTTATGGCAGAAGGAATTCGTCTCTTTGTACGAAGCTTTTTCATGGAGCAAGGTACGACTACGGAATTTTGGGTTAAATATTGCTCATTAGGAATTGTGGAAGAAGTGGGGTTGTATGACGTATAAAAACAAGTGTGTATTTTGTTCGTTTTCTTGCCGTGCCTTAACCATTCATCCAATTATTATGGAACTGGCGATATGTTCTACTGAAAAACAGGAAGCTTTTGGGAAGGGAAGTCAAATGGGAGGAAGAATCGAGAGCCAGGATCGGGATCGTAATTGAAACGGGGGTCGGAATTGAGTGTGGGACCGCGATTACGAATGATAGCAAGATTGATCAGTATAAATAAAAGATGAAGATATATTTCTAAAGAACATATTTCTTATCCACGCGGGAGAAAAGCTAGTGTAAATATGAATCTGTATATAACAGTGAAATAGAGACGGATTTATTTTCAATAAAATTTGAATTAAAATTCTATCATACAATTACCTTCGGAGTAGAACAAAAATAATATAAAAAAAAAGTTGTAATCGAAATGTTTACTTGTACACGGATCTACAAATCCGATAACATTATCGAATATTTGGAAGGCCGATTGAGATAAAATACGGATCCTTAGTTCGTGCGATATCTGCAATCAAAGATGAAAAAAAAAACACTGAATCATTAAAAAGACACGTTTCCGCCATCCCACTCGGACGCTGCTCGTATAATCGTTGTACCGTATTACCGTTTTATAGAAACACAATATTTTGCGTTATAACGCACTAATGCAGATTTACGGCGTACCGTCACGCACACCTGTACTGAATTTTATGCAAATTCCTACAACGGATGGGCAAGGAAATAATTTTGTTATTTTAGCTTAGATAGCATCTGCCTTTCGTACAAGCTAGCTACTGGTGTTGGAAGTCTAAATTAAAACAGCGGACAATTCTAAATTGTGTACGGAAAAGCATTAGCATGATTGGCATCATAAATGATATTGATTTGCGATGCTCCTTGTTTCGACTTAATTGAGTGGTTCGTTTCTCGAATGACTTTAAAGAATGTTAAAAACGTCATTTAAATATAAAAAAAAAAATTAATCTCGATTCTTATAGGTTTAACAAAAAGAAATTGGTTGTGTGTAAAGTCGGTTTACGGACGATAATTTTACGTGATAATGTCATAAGAAAACATTGATGAAAAATTGCATTCTTTTATGAATTGAATTGAATTATTATCAGTGAATTATCATTATTTTGTATAATACAAACAAGGAGTTAATAGAAAATGACAATGTTTTCGATAAATTAAATATTTGCACTCGTTAATTCAAATATTTTTCTACTTAAATTATACAGTAAAAAGATAGATGCGTCACAAGCCGATCGCTTAGGCCGATCGTGCGGCTCTATCGCTCGTTCCGCGCTCTTGCTCGCACGCTCGGCTCAGGCGGAACGCGACAATGCTTTTGACGCGAGTCATGCTTTTTCGTGCGTGCAGCCGGCATTCATCGACTTATACGACGTTATCACGTTAAAAAAAACATAATATTAAAACAATCGGTACATTATAGAAAAATAAGATTTTACACAATGCTGATAATAGTTTTACTTATATCAAACTTCCGGGATTCCGATTCACAAAGTAATATTTGATAGTTATAAAATTCAGTGGAATTACTGGCGCTATAAAATTAATGTTATGCTATAGTAAGATATTTTACGTTAGTATTTTATTATACATTTACCTAGTCGTTCAATAATGTTCTGCCTAGGTATATATGTAGATATATAGTGTAGCGAGGGTTGTAGATTTTTCGTATATATATCAAAAGAGGAAATTAAAGTAGGTTTTTTTTAAAGCCTTTTTAATGTTCCGAGTGAAAATGGTAAAAACGGATCTCTTATAGTTTCGTCATGTCCGTCTGTCCGTCCGTATGTCACAGGCATTTTATTCAAAAACTACAAAACGTATATTGATCAACTTTATAGCGTCGGTTTTTTGTATAAGTCACTACTTAGTATGGTAGTTAAATAATAAAAATAAATATTTCTTAAGGGGCACACCATAAATGTAACAGAAACTGATTTTTTTTTTCATTAATCATCAACGTGTGGCTCATATTTCGACAGTTCTTTTAAAAACACTTTAAGTTTTCGTACCGATTTTTCTGGTTACGTGAATAATTTCAGATATAATCGCTCCAAAAGTAACAGAAATTATGTCAACCCCTCTATTTTCTAAACCGTATGTTCAAAAAATATGAAAAAAATTATAAAGATAACGCTTCATAAATACTTTCAACGAAAATTGTTTTGAACATGGTCGGATATATTGTATTTGAGTTATTCCCGAAAAATTAAGTTTTTTAAAAAAAGGATTTAATGCCATGAAGATACGCTCTTTTGCTGATACTGATTTAGTTCACACTAGTTTAATAAGTCGACATACCCACTTGTTTTTTTTAGTTATAAGCGACTAAAGTGGTTATAACTATTCTGTGCGGGAAACATAAAAAAAGTGTGATAGCGCACTTTTTTCGTCAGTAGTGCATTTCTTTGTGATAATGGTTTCGGAACCCTACAATGAGCATGGTATGACATGCTCTTGGCGGATTTATTTTTAGTATCGATCCATCGTGGGGCATCTCATCGGTTTTTCCAATACCTGTCACGTTTGCAAAACCCCACAGCGACAACTCTGACCTCGGCCGTTCGGCGGTGTGATGGTTCGTGGCGTTCGGCGCTCAGAAGTCGTATAAACCCTCTTTTGACTTGGCCGTGGTCGGGTAAAAGGTGACGTAAACGGAGATCTGCGCCCACGCAATTATTGTCTCTTTCGCTGCATTCGTTTACATGTCCGCCGACGTCAAGGTGTTTGCTTGTACGGCGTAGTCTCGTCTGTCGATTTCGTTTCGGAAATTGCTCACTCTTGCGCAATAGCTATCGGTGACGCGGACATGTTTATTTATCTTGATATGAGCGAAACATTTCGAACATCACGCACGTTGAAGAGCGACGATTATATTGATTATCATTGTTGATATGCAATTTCGTTTTATTATTAGAAGCCGTATAAAAACAGATGTATTGTTAAGCGACAAATCGATGCCCCCTAAAGTAAGTCAGTCCGCTATACGACGGACGGGCCATAACGCATTCACAACTAAATAGTTCCATCGACTGTCACTACGCTGTCGATTCGGTCAGATTCGCGTTGGCGCTAAGTCAAACAATTTTAAATTTTTTGCAGGAACTCATTTTTGAAAAACAAAATTTTATTGTTTTATAATAATACATTATTTCATTAAGAAATTTAACCTGTGGTCCCCTATTTAGTTAAATTTAGTGTGTAATCAACAAAATAATATGTATTAGCAATATGCAACTCTCCGCCATGAATTGCTTAGTATTTATCTATCTGTTTATTTTTTTTCGTTAATTATTGGATGCCGGTAATTCTTAGGATGTTGTGATATAAATTTTAGTTTCTTTTACACATTAAAAAATAAAAAAGATATGGATTTATTATTGGGGCATGCCTGTGAATAAATATAATTTTAATAGGTAGCATTAAATTAACCTGAAAGATGGCACGCGATAAAATATAGTATTATTAATTTTATTGAATTTTACGAATGTATGAATTGCAAATAGGAATATTAATCAGAAAATTTGAAAATAATACGGCCACCTGTCTAAAGTAACAACGGATACTCCTTCAAATTTTCTTAATGTAATTGTCGAACCAAATGTTGTTCTTGATGAAATATTTGGTTACGCGCGGTGCCCACGCACATTTTTATAGCTTGAATTCAATACGGATCGGAAGGTTGATTACATCATAAGTTTTATTAGCGATGAAGGTAGATACCGTGATGGAACTTTCAGTCGGAGAAGGTTCATCATCATCTTATAGTTCTACATCATCTTTCTCCATTCATCGTCATCTTCTATATGAGAAATCTTAGAGAGCGACTAGTGGCACCCGCAAATTGTGTGGATTGTATAAAGTGGAAGGAAACGTATATGATTAACGTCAGTCTGTGTGTACTGTGTGTTTGTACATATTGTTATCGAAGAAGAGTCGAATTTCAAGCTACCGAAACAGACTAGTTTGCGATGTAACATTTGATGGATGTCAAGGGAATCAAGACAGGCATGTAAAAATCGTAATATTTAAATATATATTACATCTATGGTTATATTTCTGCGAAATAGGCGCGAGTTTACAAAGAAAAAAAAAAACGAATTCTGTTCCGAAATGAATCGTATTAAAAATTCTCAAGTTATTATGGATATTAAATAAATGTTGAATTAAACAATAATTAACTGCACCTTCTCGTATATGATTTAATAGACATAAATATTTTAAGCGCATACCCAGCACAGACTAAACAGAGGCTGTACTGCCGGCCGGGCAACCTGCGGCTCGTCGCCGCTCGGCGCCGCTAGCGCGGTGTTTAGACAAAGAGGCGCTAAACATTTACGTTATCTGATAGATTCGCCAATTAACGTGCGTGCGGCATCACTTCGTTCCCGCCCAACATCGCATTCTTCGGAACGGCAGCTGTTGCGCATGCGTCAAACTGAGGTTGCTACGGGAACGGGGGCGTATGTGGGCGTACGAGCACCGAGTCGCGAATAAATCGCCGAGTTTTCCTCCCGGCGTGCTGGACCGTCGCGCTGGGGACCTGTGATCCCGCTTGAAGTTATCAAACTTTCTTGTCATTATTATCGAAAATATAATCCTCTTCCGTATTACGTTGCCGTGTTATTATAAATTTATAACAGCGTCTTCTTCTACCTCTCGTGACCTCTCTGATTCAGCGTGAGGTTCTCCCGATCTGGTACGTATCGGGGATCGCCAACGGCCGTGTCACCGTTACGGTGACAACGTCCGATCGAATTGGAGGTTCAGTGTTTTTCCGAGGCAAGGAACAAGCGATTCGATTCGATTTACTTATTATTTTCTGCAGCGTTTCAAGTGGTCAACGAGCGTGCTAACCACCAGGGAGCGGGTGAAACCAATATCATTGGCCAAAGGTAAATTCATTTATTTTTCGCTAAATTGGCAAATAATTTTAAATTAAGTTTAATGTTCTTTTGCCTATAAATTTATTCCTAGTCTCATATTCAGAAAAAACTTCTCAGATTGATCTGATCTGCTATATCGTTGCTGATGCGAAGGTTCACCTGGTAGCTAACTACCAGGTGAACCGATCGAGGTCCGACCGTATAAAACCGACTACTCTCTCGAGTTCTAAACCATTTGAAATATGCCAATTGGTGCACGTTTCCGTAGATGCTTATTACGTCGATTGTACACTGAATCCAAACTCGATTGTAGCATTCTCGATTGTAGTAGTCGATGCAGTTAAAAGGAAACTTTTAAAGTTTAGCGCCTAAAAGTGACGAAACCCATTTGTTGTCATTGTGTTTTGTAGTGATCCCTCGCGATTACTTTTTATGACTGTCTATTTTTTTTAATTGATCTAGAAGTTTTAAAAAGCCACGTATCTTAACATTCTTTGAGTTTTAAGTTATCTTTTAGTAATATCTCTTCAAAATATCTTCATTCATTTAACCATCATATATAGTATTTAAGTTCTTCGAGAACAGAGTAAACTGATTCCAGATTATGAGCACGTGGTATCATTCTCCAAGCTTAAGTTAACTTTCAGTGTGATGCATTGCGTCAAAATCGATTTTTTTACATACGTATGTGACATTTAAAATTTTTAGAACTGGCTACTTAGAAAGTGTCAAATAAAAAAAATATGTTTAAATTTTAAAAGTGGCACTCTTTGCCAACCCTATCATGTGTATTGTACTGATATATTTTTACAAATTGGTGGCAAAAAGAAAATTTTTCTTTAACGTCAACATGAATTTAACGCGAGAAAAATTTCACGCACTGATTTTCTATGGCTTTCGTTGCCATTTAATAAAGTTATAATAGAATCAGTGCTGTATAGATCATGATAGAGACTTGGACATCGGTATAAGTCAAGTGCACAAAATCCTTCATGTACATTTAGCGGTCAGGAAGCTTTGTACTCGGCGGATACCTCATGATTTGACCGAAGCTTAAAAACTTCTTCGTGTTGATTGGTACCGCGAAATGATACAAAGATTCGCTGGTGGTTTCTCAAATACTGTATACGACATACAAGTGACGGAAGCTGAATTTATTGTTACGATCCCGAAAGCAAGAGACAGTCTGTTCGGTGGGTGTTACCTTCGAGGAGTTGTCTACTAAAGTAAAGCGAGGTCGAAGCGTCGGAAAAATGATGGTGAACTCTTTTTCCAGAATGACAGGTCATTATGCAACAATTGTTTTGGGAGATAACAAAACAGTTACCGCAAACGGGTATACTAACAATTGTTTGTGTCTTATTTTGGAAAAAGTTCGGGAGAAACGACCTCGCAATAGGATTTTCCTTCATCATGACAATGCCGCATTGGACAAACAACTAATATCTATTTGGGGACATTAGGTATAGAAATACTGGATCACCCGCCTTACAGCCCCGACCTTGTACCATGTATTTTTATTTATTTTCTAAACTGAAAGAAAAATTTCGAGGAAAGTAGTTTACGGACGCCGAGGTAGCAGTGGCTCCATATGAAAAGGGCGTCGAAGCGGCCTCTAAGGGCGGATGGGCAAAGTGGTTTCATCGAATGCAGTGATATATTGATATCAAGGGACACTATTTTGGAAAAAAAAAATAATAATAAAAATAACTTTCTATTTTGCTTAGTTTTTTATTTCCTATGGACTTTCAGATTGAACCACGTACCTTTCAAGTTTGTAAATACGAAATCGTTATAAACGAAACGCCTTAGAAATATAAAGACCTGTCTAAAAATACATTCTAGGATTTTTTATGACACTCGGGACAACTAGAAAAAAAAATGTGAAAACAATGGCTTCTTATTGAGAGCCTTTTACCATGTTTAAAATAAACACAGATCTGAAAGACCTAGAATTCGTTTCTCTTAGATAACCTCAAACCTCTATACTTCTCTCTTGTTTATGTTACGCGTATGTCTACTAAACTAATCCTGTATACAGTCTACATCAATGTCAGATAAGTAGTTTACCGGTCAAATTATTCATACAGACAGACCACATAAACAGATAGTTGAACAGGCACACTGTCAGTTTTAGTACGGTTTAAGTATTTGATGTGCTGAAATTCTTTTAATTCTGAAACCACGCATTGCCACCTCCATTTCGTTTATCAGTAATGAATTAATTTGAATAAGGACAGCGTGCACCGAACAGAATTATACCGATGAATAAATAAAACTCCCGTTAAGGTGCGTCTGTGACGCTTTGGTCATTTCACGCGTATGTAAATGTATAGAGATAACTCTTCGTATAATCGAAGGCCCGTTCGCGTTTTGCGACACAAGAAATGAATTAATATTCCACGAAAAGCGTGACTGAAAACGTGACGAGAAATGAATTAATGCGGCACATCGTAAAAAAAAGTCCGCACGAGGTCGAGTAAGTTTCGAGGTCTGATGGTTGCGTATAAATTATTTTAATTTAATTTCGTTTGTCGTAAAAAAATTTTTTATATCCAAATTTTCCAAAATGTGAAACTTCCGCAATGGAAATTGAAACTTTGTTTTCCCACACATCGGTCTACATCAAGGTTTGATTGCACTGATTTAGAAACTTGAATTTTTAAAGCTTCCAAGAAACAGTAGGTTATAGTAGGTATTTTATATTAGTTTTATCTCAATATCTTCTCCTATTCTTAAGAAAAAAAATCTTGACAGATGGAGAGCGCAAAAGATCTACGGACACTCTTTACGTTCTGTGCGAACAAAAAAGTGTTCCTATAAATGTTTCGTTTTTCTTTTAGACGCACGGAACCCTAAAAATGTCTATCCCATTGCGAAGCTGCAGTCGGTATTGCCGTGTGACTCCGAACCGTTCATTAGTATGGATATTTCAATATGGAGGCTTTCTTTTTTTTGAAAAATGATCAAAAAGACCTCACAGAACGGCCTTAGAAGATTTGTCGTATTACGTTCCACTCGGTAGAGTATTGAGAAAAGCTTATGGTTTCTAAGTCATTTTTTAAAAAAGATTCAAAAAACATGCTATGAAATTATGATATTGATTTTAAATAACCAACTTAGGAAAGTTTTTCACAAAAAATAAATCATTACACTTATTTAATGCAATAAATATGAGGTATAATATCAAATTTTCGTTGCACTTAATGAATTTTATTAACAAAATTCAAAAAAGAGGGAGTTCTGAATTCTTATGCATTTTTACACACATGCTACATATATGTTTCGGCAATAATAAACGGATTTAGAGAATACTTCACTCGATGACTTTTGTACAGTTCTATGTAAATTTTAATGTTGTCGATTGAAACGGAATTTAAAAAAAATCTCACAAGCTATTTTTACAGTATAGCACTTGACTCTTTAAACTGTTTACATTATTAGTTGTCAATAACCGAAAATGTTTGTACGATTTTACGTAAATACGGCCAAAAATTAATAACCTCTTTACAATTTACATCATCAATGAAACACAAAAGTAAAATTTTACTTTTGTCGTTACGAAATATTAATAGGTCACACTATTAATATTTCGTATTGAAAATTGTACTAAGATTTTTCATGACTGTCGATTAAAATAATTCTTAAGTCTAACGAATCAGATGAGACCTCAATATTGAGACTTTAAAATTGTACTACTTTGATGCTCAATTTGGTTATATTTATCATATACGAAGTGAATAGAAACTCAGAATGTTAGAAAGTAGAGAAATAATTACTAGTGCGTAATCTTATATTGAAATAGCAAAGTAAGTACTCATATTTTCCCTTGAAAACATAGTTATTAAATTTTTTTTCACAACCGTGTGCTTTCTAATTCGTGTCGAACGTAACAAAAACGCTTTCGCGTAGTTCGTGCGGCCGCCGTCGCAGCGCCACCTCCGCCGGGTCGCGGCCGCGGGCGGCGGCGAGGGGTCCGCCACCTGTGTCCAGGTGCGATCCGAAAGTGTTCTATTTCGGCGGCGGGCGGCGGGTGCGGGCGGCGGGCGGCGGTGCCAATGACCTTGTCCGGCGGTGCCGGCGGGACGGTCAAGTGCGCGCTGCGAACGCGGAGGGTTCCTACTTCGACGGGTGCGAGTGCAGTGCGAGAGGTCCGAGTTTTGTACGTCACGTGGGCATTGGGGAAACCGGAGTGGTTTACGATTTCTAATTCGTTATTTCCGCGTTATACGGGAATTTAAATTGGAGTATGGATTAATGGAAACGTTTTTGTATGTGATCATTGTTTTCACGTTTTGCTTAATGTAGCTGTAAAATATTACACTTTTTTTGAAAGATCTTTAGTATAATATTTCAAATCAATTGACTCTTTCAAAAATAGATGTTTGAATATTAATAGTACTATCTCTTAAATAATATGCGATGTATCAGTTTCAATTGTTGAAACTATTGCATTTATAGTTGTTTGAAATAATTTAAAAAAAATGTAATACTCATTACAATAATAGATTATTTTTGGTAACCTCATATTCAAATTTGCACATGTTAATCACACTAACGTTATAAAAATGAAAGTTTGTGGTTTTTGTGCATAAGTTATTCTCGCACGCACGCATGCGCCTGAACAGATTTTGATAAAATTTGACAAATACCCACGTTGAATGCATGCAAATGACCGTCTCCTTCAAATCAGCTTTTGACCGTGGCTTTACCCGCGTAAACATTGATCGAACGCAGAAATGGGCATATGATGCGATGTGAATTCAGTGTCATGAAAAAACGTACAGGACACTTTAATAAGCGTTTGTCGTTTTGACATTTTCCGCGTAGATATACATTTAGGCCATACTTTAAAACAATTTTAAACAGCCTTTTTTATGGATATCGATTACTTAAATATTGTGAATATCCCGTAATGGTAATGTCCAAAAACGAATGCGAAATCGGCAGTAGGACTGAAATCGGAACCAAGGATGGTATCGAAATCGAGCAGAACCGGAAACGAAATCAGGCAGACAAATTTGGGTGATCAGGACTATGATTAAGAGAAGCGATGGGAAAACGTTAGTAGTTACATAGTCTAATAAATGTTTGTATCTAAAAGAAACTATATTCCTAGAAAACATCTCATTCGGCCGATGATTAACAGAATGCAAAAAAATAAACACGCGCTATTCTTCGGTGAAAGTTATCCGGAAAGCGGTTTTCCATGTAAACCAATTTATTTTCATTCAGCCCACTTACAGCGAACACGCCTAACACTAGACTTTATTTATAAAACCTAAAGAATGTTTATACACGCAACACTTTTCCGGTTGTCGTTCGGCTAATTTATTCTAATGTTTTTTTTTTGACTCGGTTTTTTTTTCTTGTGTGCCTTCGTCGATGCGTTACAAAAACTAACATTAGCTTAGAGCTGTTATGATATTTTTGTTGCAAAAAATTCACTATTCATTTATTTTGGAGCCTAAACGTTTTATTGGTTGCGATGTCCTGATTATCGTTTGGAGCGACATTTGACAACTAATCTGTGAAACATTTATTGATCGTAATGAAATACTACTCAAAGTATAGACCGATAATAATTGAAGGAGCAAGTAATACATGGTATCTGTATTTAGTTTGGTATATAATTTAGTTTGCTATATAATATTAAATAAAGAGATAAAATAAAAAAGAAACTCTAAAATCCATTCTAAAATACTAATAAAACTTATTAATTTAAATGAAGCAATTTTTGAGAGCACGCTATCAACAGAACCATCTGGAACGGCTCACGTTTATTTATTCACAATATTAGTGATACGACACAAGTCGGATGAAATGTATATGTAACATTTGACTTAAATGTGACATAACATGTGTCACATTTAAGGTGATGTTAAGAGGTTAAATGTAAATCTAGCTATTTATTTTTGGATTCATAATCAAAATGGGGTAACCATGAATATTTTACAATAACATAAGAATATAACATATTTTTAGCGTGTGATTGTCACAATATAAATTTGTTTTTTTTCGTGTTTCCACAATCGAGTTCAGTGGCGGGGAAATAAATCAGCTTATGCGACTAGTGTATAGTTATAACATAAATTTTCTGATAAAAACTACTAATGCTTCGAAAAAAATATTTAAAATTACTTAATATAATTCTACTACAAAGTGTTTCCTCCACAGTTAGAGAAAGGATAAAAAAAAAAAGTAAATCGACTGACCTACAAGGCGCGTCGTGTCGGCTACAGATGTCCTGCCTGGTGACCAGGATGGCGACGTCATGGTGGTGCGGATTGTCGTCGTCGTCGGGGTTCTGCTTCTGCTGCCAGCGGCAGAACGACGACAGGGTGTGGTCGGCGTTGGAGGAGACGACCAGGTCCGGGGACGCCGAGTCCACGACGAGGATGATCTTGACGACCACCACCTTGATGTAATTGCCTATCGACGGGTCCATGTACAGCGACGACACCTGTTTGGGGGAAGTCAAGTGAGACAACGCGCGTCGACCATCGCGGGTACGTGTATATATCAAACTAGAGTGATTTTTGTCACAGGCGTACGAACGTAAAGTACAGCCCTCAACGTGAGTAAGTTTAGATTCAACTTTACCAAGACTCAGTACAGTACAGTTTTATAAAACGAATAAAAAACTATTAATAAAGATATTCATTGTGTTAGATCATACATTTAATGAAATCTAAATTGGAATGTGAGAATTATCGAATTAATTATGCCACAATAGTGTCGACCCAAAAAGTCCTTAGAAGACACAACGTAAATCGAAAGGTGTCAAGGTGACAAATTGTTCATTCAAATAAATTATTCATTAAAATTTATTCAAATTACATCATAAATCGTACCAAAATAGATAATTAACGTCTTCCTTTTTTTTTTTACAATTTTTTTTGTCACCCCACCGCGCAGAAGCATACCGTCCCACGGCCTTTTCTATTTCAAATCGAATCACTCACACGCATCTTAAGCCCCCAACGCCATCTCTGCGACTAAGAACCGATAGGGCGAAAACATCCCTAAGCGTCGATTCGACGTGCACTCCGAAGCACGATAGCTTTTCAGACTACCATAATAGTCTACCAAATTGTGTCCGGTCTTTAATTGTCTACCAATTCCTGGTTTATTTTAGTCGCAACATTTATACCTATTGTGGTATCGATGTGACAAGGAGACTTTTATGCTTTATAGAAAGTGGTCATTTGTTAATATAAGGTTATACGATGTATATTTAGTGAATTGACTTTTTAATAATCAAATATAATCAACCTATATGTGTATAATTTTACAATCAGCACATATTCGTGCGCACTGTCACACCTGTCATAAGTTACTGGTAAGTGTACGCCGAGAACAATTTTGATTAACAAAGTGACAATAAAAGCTTTGTCTACATTTCATTGTTGCTATAGTGATGTACTATGCTCACGCGCCAGAGCGAGTTTTCTGCCTGCAACAAAATTTGTATTGTCGAACGTTTTACTGACCCAGGAGCCAAAGGAAATAACTTCTGTGACGATGTTTAAAATGCTTTGATGAAGCGACGACGTGACTTTATCAACATATCACTGTATGATATATTCTTATAACAATATTAAGTCAAAAAAAAATGAAAATTCACGACGTGACAAAGTAATTTTCTGAAAGTTACAATATAGTATAGTGTGAGGGTGGCAGGCTCGGCGCAGGCGCGGCCGCGCTCTCATTTACTCGTTAATGTTTTTTGAACTTGAACGTGTTCTTTTTTATTATTTTATTGAAAGTGTTTAATTGTTAAATTAAATAATGATGTTACTGGTTTTGTCTAAGCAAAGACTGTGGGCGTATTGTGACATTTTTAAAGTTCCAGTGTTTAAAAGATATGTTATGTGATATTTTTCAAATTTTGTATTTGTTTTTCATATCGAGAAAAGTAAATATAAACACAACTCAACAAGGTGTTCTGACTTTAAATAAAAAAACACATCTTGGCTGTACACGTTTCTTCAGGTGAACGTAACACTTCCTGCATCAAATGCACCGTCACTACAAACATTGCTATCACCATTAAACCTTTTGTCTACACATTTCTCGCTGATGAGATAAATATAGTGCATTATGCCTAAGCGCATCTAGTGAATGAATTTCCAAAAATAAATACAGTTTACTAGAATAATTTGTACATATACTTGTATCAATATCATAAATATCTGTAGGTGTGTTTTAATATCTGAATTAGAAAATTTATATTTTTTTCCTTTCGGATGCATTAATCTCATGATATTTTTTTTTTATCTAAAATATTCTAATTCTTTTATTACATATTTTTAATATCATTTATAATTTGTTTATTTTTCTCAATTTTTTTATACTCTATAAAATAAACAATTTTTTTCATTTTAATATGATCCATGTTTAATATCCATTATTAGTCAATAATATTATATAGGGTTAGTAATTAATTATTGAGTACTTGGACCCTAAAAAATTTGGTGTTAAATTTACATAAATTGCGACGATTTGTTGATTATTTTTCTGTTTCAGGCAAGCTATTATTTTTCATGTAAAAATTATAATTGTAAACATGTACATAAGTGAAATTCTATACAATTAATACATTTTCTTTACTTTCATTATGAGGTGAGGTAATATATATTATATACCATGCTAAATTTTAAATAGCCTTTTTACTGTTAAGTTATTTCTATCTCAATTTTTTATTTATTTAATTGGAAAGTTCAATAAATGCTTAAAAATTACCTACGGTCTTTACTTAATTTGATTTTAGCTCAGTGATTCTCTTTCTTGCAGTCAGTGTACTAGTGATTTATGTAATCTGTCTTTACTATTATGAAATCGCAAATACCCTTGTAAACAAATTCGGGGACTGGTAACTAGTTATATACTTACGCCTTCTGTAATTCTTTCTTTTTTGGCGTGTATTTTTATAAAGTTTGCCATGATTGTCTAAATTCTTATATTTTCTTGATGATGTCTTATTAAGGCATTGATATTTCTCACAGGCTAATAAACTTACACCTCTCTAGTGGTCCTAAAACATTACTTACAGCCTGCGAGGAGTATCAATACCTTAATAGTATACCATCAAGAAAATATAAGGTTTAAGATAGGCAATGTAACTTTTCTGAGGAACGAAGGTACATAACGTTACTTAGTTGCGAAATCATAGAAAATATCGCTATAGGCACAAAGTCCATTCACTACTAGAATTAAGGAAAGTAAATTCAGAGACAATGTACATTTGATCTTATAACAATAAAACTTTGTCATGGTTACAAATATACAATCTATTATTCTGGTAGGAACAATGTGACGTTGTTACTAGAGCGAAATTAAAATCATTCACTTAGTTTGTGTGACAATTCAATACTGCCACTATAGTATAGTCTACAACTACTGGTACATTGATACAACAAAAATTGACAATGAAAACCCTGCGCTAGAGCCTATTCGCTATAAACGGCTAGATAGTGCCAAAAGCTTTATTGTTATCGTAGCTATAATTTTTTCTCCGTTTAAGATAATTGAAAAAAAGTTACCATGTTCATTATAGTTAGCAGGTAGGTCTCCAGGCTTCCTTTGCTGTCGTGGAAGTCGGTCATGGACGTATCAGCGACCAGCAGAACCTCCACGTGCTGCGGTTTGCTGACCGATCTCGGCGACCGACGGTTTTCGTAGAAGTCGTTCCTTTGGGACAGCTGATGGTGGTGCGGGTATCTGCGGTGGGTCTGAAACGCGTACACAAGCTCACGCCCACTTCTTAGAGGGGTGTTCTGAGACCACAGATTTTAATTCTAGAGACATAGAAAGATCGTTTTAATATGTTGTAAAAAGGAACATATTATTAATGTTCCATTGTAATAATTGGCGCATTTTATTGATGAATATAAACTAAATAATTTCTCCAAAACATACATTTATAATAAAATATAGTTTAATGTTTTATATTATTGTAATAATATGTATTCACGACTCATTTTGTATGGAAAAAGACAAAAATATTTTACATATTGCAGTTTAGACTGCAATTCTATTTTCGTACATGTCGTTTATTCTACTGGCCATTGTAACTCCGATTTCGATTTCAATATTAAATTCAATTCATAATTTATGTAAAAAGGAATACAATGTGACCTCGTTAATGTTTTATTTTGAATCTTATCGATTAATTCAAATGAAAGTCTAATTAAGATTTGATTAGCAATTATTGTCTCATATATGTCAGATCAGACAAACAGACCAAATTAGTCAAAAAATATTAGCAAATTCTAAAAAACTTATAAGAATCCTATTTAAATCCAAAACAATCTATCATGATCAAATTACCTTCAACAACTGTTTTAATACACATCATAATTATTCAATAGTCATCGATGTAAAACCAGTTCTAGAAACATAATCCAATTTTTTTTTATCGCAACAACTCAATGCCGATGTAAAAAGTGCAGTTAAGTTCATGACATTTTACAGTCAAGAGTAATTAACACTTACTTTGTTGTGTCTGAGTTCTTTCACTTCGCTCGCATCAAAGCCTCGTCCAGAGTTTTTGTTCTTCCAAGGGTAAGGCGGTTGTTTCGTGGCGCACTCCTTCGCCTTCCTGCGCCGGCGCCGCCTCGGCCTCGCGTTGTTCTTCTGCCCCTTGTGCCTTTTCTCTTGCGGCTTTGACGCACTCCCTGCGGCGGTGTTAGCCGTCGCCGATAACGGATTCGACGGTAGTCTCTGTACGTTCTCGTACGATAAACTGTTTAGCGTCCTATTGAATTTCGTGATTTTCCGTCTTTGGTCGAATCTTCTCTTCATCGCTTGTTGTCTGTTGTACAAGCTCGAGTTTCTTCTCAAGTCCTCTATTCGTTTTCGTTTATATTCGTTGTACCTGTTCTGATTCATCTCTCTGCGGTTGAGTCTTCCGCTGTTGGAGGTACTCTCGGTTTTTGAGTTCTGAGCTTGCCTCGCTCTGTGCCATGCATCTTCTTTGCTCAAAGCGGACCTCTTGAATATGACGTGTGACCGGCCTTCGGATTCATCGGTGGGTAGTTGGTTTGAAGGCTCGATCCAATATTCGCCGTGTTCCGTTCTCAGCAAACCCGCCTGATCAACAAAAAAGTGTTCTATAAAAAAAACTATGAAAACAGTAACCTTTCCAATTTATAGACGGTTTTATAATATTTTCTCATGTATAACAAAAATATGGTATTCCTAAAATGTATGAAGTCTTTTTACTGAAAAGTTTAGAAAATATAAGATTCTCTTGAATCTTCATATATCTCCTCCTATAGGAAAATAAAAAGTTTCGGACAACTTTAAACAGGTCACTTTAAGCCATGTAATACTTATGTATATAGTTTCAGGGGTCCGAGAAAAAATATTTTTGACAAAACAAAAAAAATGAACATTATAGAAATCAAATACATATTACCATCTACAAACACATGATTGATTTCAGGCCAGATTTAATAAACACAGTAATCATCTCGATATCGTGTATTCATTTTTAAACGGAAATAGGTCGTATTGTGACTTTTTTTATTACGAAACGATTTCCGTTACACAGGTGCTACATCTGAAAACTTGGATCGATATAGATTGTGCGTTGTCTATTAAAGTTCCACCTCAAGTACATCTACGATTCTATTTTAATTAAATCAATATATTGATGTAATGCTACAAATTATTTAACAAAGATAATCACTTACGACCTTTGGTTGTTTTGAATAGAGTGAACAAAGTCTGGACTTCTGTCTTATCTTCAAATTTTGAGATTAATGCTATGAACATGCAAAAGGAAAAGGTGAAAAAATGCAAAAATATTATAAAGTATACTAGGCATATAATAAGGTTCATATCACTTCTTTAAATGCCACCAATGACATATATGGCAAGGCAGGCTGTGTAGAATAGCAGTAACGACATATTTTGAAAAAAAAAAAAACAAATGGAATAAATTAATAGGAAACATGTTTACAACTACACGGTTAAAGTTTCATGTTTGGATAGTTCGTGAATTGTCCGCCACGAGTCCTTAGAGAAGTTTAGTGGGCGTAGTTTAGATAAACCGAAGAACGACTTGTGTCCCGAGTGTAATAAATACTAGCCCATGTTTATCTAGGTGAATAATAGATACAGGGAAATCAGGGATAATTCACGGAAAGGTTAGATAAATAACAACATTGAAAATGTTAAATATAAGGTCATAGTTGCAAATAATTGTAGAATTGGTGCATATAAATTTATTAAATGTCAATAATTGCACTTATGCAAATATTTAATATGTAATTTGTCGCCCGCTGTGGTGATCATATATGGCCATGCAAAAGTATTATTTTTACTAAGCACATATTTTGGAATTGATCAATATTTGTGAAGGGCTTGCCGATCAAAACTGTTAAATGCGTATCTAAAAAAAAGAAATCTTTATGAATGTAGAGTTTGCACTGTAGTGTAAGTAATGTTGTTTATTGAGGGCGTCACGGAGTGACATTTTGAAAAATTTAATTACGATTAGGAAATTTTTAGACTCATAGCTTAAGGAAGAAGAAAAAGTCTTGGCCGTCAGTTTCAAGCAGTTAGAGCCTTTGATTTGGTTTAGCATAATGAACCTCGCGCCAAATTTCCACCTTATGAGTTCAGAGAAAGATTATGGAGACAGCTAGTAGTTTTTTCGACAAAACTGTATATCAAGATTATTGTTATTGTTTTTTGCAAGGATTCCATGTTTATAAATGTTTGTTTCTTGAACACTGCCCCTTCTTTATTTATTTTACACTTGAAAGATATATTGAAAATGTCTGAAGATCGACAAAAAAGATCGAAAAACCGTTTCAATGCTGTAAGTGCTACAATTAGAAATCATCCAACAGCTACAGTATTCACCGGATTTACGTCAAACCGATTACTACCTTTTTTGGAATTTGATTTTTTTTTTAATAGTTTGTGCCAGGGTAGTAGTAGATAAATTTTAAAGACTACTGAATCATGCTTCTCACAGTTTTAACAAGAGGGTATAACGAATTTTCCTGCAAAAGAAATGATTAAGGCATATACGTAATCATTTTGGACAAATACATATTTGCAATCTGAAAAAATGACTTTTATTTTCCGCACAGAATCACAATTTTATATTCTAGCTCTCGACACAGGATTCACTTTGATTTTCATCAAATAATTATGCTGCTATTCACGGACAATCAATGGACGATGGAACTAATAAGACGTATTGCGATGCAAATTTTTCTGTTGGCAATATTGTTACGATGGCAATATAGGCATTCGTTTTAATTAAACTATTCATGGATCCGGTACGATATATTTTTTTTTTATATCCAACATCGCGCACGAGAGTGTTAGAAAGTGAATGGCGCAGACACTTCTGTCGTCGAGTGCCCGGGCCGGCACTCGACGCGCGCTCACACCTTCGCCCGTGGCCATGCCATGGAAAAATATGTTACGACGTTCGGTCCACTCTTGGTGCCGGGTCTCTGCTGTGCGATTAGTTGTGCTGTTACGACGTTTTGTGTGAAAGTCGAAAGGGAGCCTCCGATGGCGGCAAGGATGGGTATTAGGATGTAGAGAAATATTTTTTTTTTTATTTCTCCTGTTTGTCTGTTTTTTAAAACGGGTATCACGAAAAACCACCTATTCGATACGGAATATAACTTGTAATAAGTAAGAGGCTTGAGTCATTGTAACATGTAGTGTTCATTTTCAAAATCGACTCAGTAAAACAATAGATAATGGTTTAGATATCGTGAGAGGCAGTTTGCGTTTGTAAGCGACCGTCGCGAACGCGGCAGTTGTGTGAAAGAGAAAAGGAAAAATAAAGTGAAGATAGAGGTTGAGAGAGAGAGAGAGAGAAGAGAGAGAATGAGAAACAGAGTAAGAACGAACCATAAAGAGAGGGAGATTGATATTGAGAATAGGGTGAAGGTCGGGATTGATATTGGTACAAATAACTCTTTTTTTTTTCATTTTTCAATGTACTTTTGTACAAAGTAAACAGTAATAACATTTTCAGTCCAAGTTGTTACCATATTATGTATCAATTAAAGACGCAATTGGAAAAAGTGTTTCGAATTAAAACAATTTTAATTGTGACATTATTAATCTTAATGAACTAGTTCTTAACATATGTTGAGTCGAGCAAATATTTGCAGCGTAATAACATTTTGACAGTGCTATAAAAAAAATATAATTGATCTTTATACGTATCAGGCCTTGTGATGTAAGGCCGCATAATAAAATGTTAATAATAATAAACACTGACAAGTCGGAAGTTACATAAAAAAAATAAAATATGCTAATTATTATCGATGGTACATGACATAATATTTATGATATGCATAAATTATCGATGTGAACACACGAAGAATTATAGAGAAATACGTAGCTTTATATTAAATAATTGATACAGTTTCGTCTATGGTCCAATATTCATAAATACATGTCATACTTCGATGACATATACATACACATACATAAATCAATATATAATTGTCCAATGTAGAATTAACCCAATGAACCGTCATCGACCCATTTATGGTAGAATATAAATATTTTTTTAAAAACATCTGTTGTATTGGTACTTGAATTGCGAGACTACTGTAGATTTGGTTGAATTCGAAATTTTTTTTTTCACTTCGAAACCATCCGGTGAAAACTTTGAGTACTTAGGTATATACTTTTAAAATCAATGTTAACAGCCTATTTAAATAACTTTGATTCTTTAATGGACCGTATATAAAATTAGTTTTAATGTCATGATACATCGACATTCAACAAATTTGAATTTTGATAAATTTAATTGGCCTTGAATAACTATTAGTACAGAAAAGGCAATTATCAGTAGGCAATACAAGAAAAAATAAGTTTAAATAAGTTTGTTTGTTTGTGACCTGAACACAATGGGACTTATTAATAATGAAGTTGTCAATTAGGTTTATATCAAAAACCTTAAAGTACCAAACGTTCGAAATGGAAATTTGTAGTAAAATATTATAATAAAGAAAGTGTTTGTTGGTTTGCCCTTCTTTCACGCAGCGAAGGTTCGACGTGATTTCAGGCCAGTGCGGCAGCCTACTTTTCATTTTAGAAAAACGCAAGGTTCTTTGTGGTATAGAAATTATCTGTAGCTCTGTAATTTATGGATGGGATCGGAATGCTCGTTTTGCTCGGTGTTTTAACGTTAGACTGATCCATAAGATGCTTTCTATCCTGTGATGATACATACAACCAATAAGGTTCACAATTTTAACATCGCCGAGATAAACACTTAATAGTATCGTACGTGGGTGAAATCGCGAAGCGTACAATCGTTATAATAATACACGATATCGTGAAACGCATCGTGATTGGAAACGACAGCGGAATTCTTCCGGAACTTCGGATCATGACCGAAATCGAAATCGGTCGATATGAAATATGAAGGAATTGATTGTACGTGCATACGGGCGGTAGCACGGCCGAAGGTGAATTTTTTCTGAGGTCAAATACGTACACGTTCTAGTTTTCCATTTGACCCTGTAAATTTCTTTTTTTTTTATATGATTTTAATTTTGCTCCAGACACAAATAATAGTTGATGATTTGCATCCATTTCAAAGATCAGCGTTAAAATTAATGAGAACAAATTGCAGTCGCAAATTGATGCTGCGGCCTATGTTCGGCAACACAAGTATACATTTGTGAGTGTCGCTATACTGATATTCGAATGTTGGTGTTAGTTAATTATATTCCAATGTCGGTATTATTTATTGTATTTTTCGTCTTAACTATTATTATATTAATATAACACAAACTTAACGTTGGCGATTCGGTGCTTAAGAGATCGTCATCTCGAAACCTGATTCGATATTTACAATGCGCTAATAGACAAAATGAGTCTTTAACTAAAGTCAAATTAAATCAGATGCTCCGTGCCTAGGAGAAGATGTTAAGCCCTTGGTCGCGGATCGCGATGGTGACAGCGGCCGTCAGCAACCGCCGACCCGCACCGGGCCAGCCCTTTAATCTGGAACAAAAGGATTGTGGAAGGGTACGCTTCAGCAGTGAGATGATTATAAACCTGACTCAAAAGAAAAAAAGCAAATTTGATTCTCCATTAAAAATTGATATTTTGTAAAGCATAAAATTCCATAATATAATGCAAGAGACAACCCTAGTTGTTGTGCCAGTTTCATTCGACCGGCTGCAATTTTAATCCTTCATTGAACCATAGATATTTTATAGAGTGGGTGTAAAGAATAAAAGCCCGTACTACGATGCAAGAGACAACCCTAGCCGCTGTGCAGTTTCATTCAACCGACGGCGAGTCATTGATGGGTCCATTCACCGGCGCGTAATGCACGCTGCGCACGCGACGACCTCGTCGCGCATCAATCATAATATGCGTTCGGTGAAAAACAAAATGTATACTCGCGCGGACCGGTTGCGCAGATATTTCGTGATGTAACGCAGCATACATATGTTTCGATTTTGATTTATGCGGCTGCAATCACAGATTACGCTATAGCATTGAAAGCCTTATTAAGAAGACAGCTAAAAATTGAGCTGTAAATCTGTACCCTTGGAAGTATACTGTAGTTAAAAGTAAGACTTAATAAGTTTTTTTTTTGCTGAGTCAAGTTGCGCCACGATAAAAAGCGTCCCGAGAATTAGCCATTTGACCTTTTCTCGTTTAATTATTTTCGTGCCTTCCTACGAACCATCTGCATGCCTAGTAGCATTCTAGTGCCAAGTAAATTATTTAGTGCATACTAATATTATAAATATAGTGGGTAGTTGTGTATTATACAACGAAAGGTATTTGTTGTATATTATATAAGTGTTAATTGTTTCAAAAATTCTAATGCCTAGTTGTATTTATATTATTTTGCAATGGTTTTGATGAAGAAATTTATTAGTACCATCGTCACTTAGTTGCAATAACGACATCTACGATTTTTACTGTAATTAGTGATCAAAGTTTCAAAAGTCATTCAAATTCATTTCATTTTGACAGAGAATCGTAAACACAAAAATACGAATCGTGTGATTTTTTTTTGGTAAGGCCATATGGCATTAAAACATTACATTTTTCATGTACTCACACTTTTGTGAATGCTAAAACGCAATTTTGTGGTCAATATCCAATTTTTGAGCATCAATATTGCAACTACCGTTTGTGGATCTTGCTCCACTGTGTCATAGATGCCACAGAATTTACGTATGATCTACACGTAGGCAACTCTATCTTTCACTGTGAAATTTCCCTTACTAATACCGTCTTAGATCCATCCATCCAATCTTGTTAGCGATTTATTTAACATTTCTATCTTGCTTGTGCCCAAATTTTATAAAATTTTTCGAATTTCTCCATCATTTACGTTCATTTTTATTAGGTTATAAGACTTTTTTTTTTTAAGTTAATCCAACTGCTAACAATATAACACCCAGCTATTTACAATCGGAACAACTAAAGAGATTACATTGCAACGTAATAAATACTAAATAAGAATATACTTGTTTAAATGTTTTATTAGATTCATCATAGTAAAATGTATTGATTGTTAAATTTGTTAATCTTTTTGAAGTCGTGGTTGACTCAAAATCAAGTCAACATAAATATAAAACAAAAGCGACGCCTTCGTGACCGATTTTTGAAATAATTTATCGGTACAGAATTTTGATTGACACAGATTGAGTTATTCCTGAACTGAAACGTTCACTATATTTATGCGATGTTTCTATGAATTGCATAAAAAAAATATAATTTATATCTACACACTGTGTACGTCTAAAAAATAGAACCGAATATCGAAGGAGCTATTTGCCGTATGAAAATGCAAGTGTTAACACATTCGCTATTTTGTTTAACATGCATATTCTAAAACATTAGGCAACAAGCGTTATGTTCTTACAAGGGATATAATTGCTCGTAGCCGACCGCCTCCGAGCGGTAGGTGTGAGACGAGTGAATCACGGCCGTTGACCAACTAACCTCAAATCTACATTGCCTTTGAACATTACAGTTTTTCATTCGGACCGAAATTAATTTTAAATTTTTGCTATTTTTATATTATATTATTATAATATAAAAATAGCAAAATATATATAAATAAATATAATAATAGTATATTTTGTTCTGATAAGTTTAATTCACATATAAACAACATCCGAGAATATTACTATAACAAATCATGTTTTAATTGCTATTCGTGAAAACCGTTTTGAATTAAAAAAAATATTTTCTCGAATGAGACACGGTTTATACAGCTATAGAATATTTCAATAATAGGAAAAAGTTTTAAATAATTCATTTTACATAGTTGAAAATGGATGTTTGTATATATGTGATGGCTAAACTCCAACGGTTTGACTGATCACCATGAAAATGGATACATTTAGCTTTTTCGTAGAGAAGATTTTTAGGGAATCTGTATTAAAATTTGTGTCCGTTTTCGTCCGCGTTTTGTACTATTCAACGAAACTACTACACCGATTCTTAGAATTCTTTTACTAGTAGTAAGCTACCCTATCCCTGAGCAAGGGCGTGCCAAGATAGGGCTTGATAGCGAATTTGCTTCACCCTGGATACTTTCTCTCGTTCCGTATTTTGCTCACTGTTAAAACTTGGCTCCGAGCGCTTATGACAGGAAACTGTCTTGTCGTTTTACATGTGATGAGCGCGCACAAAGGAAAGGTTGCCAGGCGTGAAAAATTTCGAAAGTCAAAGTCGAAAGTCCGTTAGTCAGTCAATACATTCAGCCGGAACACTCGTAGGCTTTACCAAAATAAATAAATATTTAAAGGTTTCTAATAAAAAATTCTTTGTACTGTCATGTAAACTATTAATTACTTTCTCTGGCTGCGCCCCACCCTGAAATCAAATCTGGCATCAGATTGACGGCGCGATCGTACGATACAAAAGATGAAGGTACACATTTTACGTTCACGCGGGCGCAAACCTACAAGAGTTACATAATCGTAATAATTCAGCAGAGGGCCTACACGTACACGACACGGTCGCCGCTAAATTATACGGCAAAAGTGGTTCTATAAATCTTAAAGTACTTCATTTACATAATAATATTCTATCGACTTTGAAGTTATTAAAATGTTTTAATTGAAAAAAAAAACGCAACAAGTGCCAACTGCCCACGGATGTGTGCGATGCATAAATTTCTTTTGTACGAACAAATTTATTGCCGCCTTCACAAAACTGACTACGACACAGTAGCTCCGCGTTGGTTGTACATGATTGAATTACATGTCGATTTTAGATGCGCGTGATTGAAACGTTAGCTTTTACGGACTAATAGCCGCCCACGGTTTTGCTTAACTTGTTTATGCGTGTATATATATATTTTTTTTTTTCGGCATCGACCATAAGAATAGCTTGTTAAGTTTCAATATATGGATAATGGCCCATTTAGAATATCGTTTTACACTCACTAAACTTTTCAACGAGACGTAAACGATGTGAAAAAATATACACTTAAATCGATCTAAATATAAAAACGTACGGTTTCAAAAACTATGAAAAATTGCATATAGCAAGGACTAGGCAATAAAAAAGAAGTTCTAGGACTTTAACATTGTTGTAGTAGAATATTTGCTATATTATGTGGCATGATTAGACAGAGCTAATAAGACTTTTGAGGATGTAGAAATGGATCTGTTGTGACATTTCAGGACAGTCAGTTACAGATTTTTAACAGTTTCTAGAACAAACAGAGTTCTGTATAAACACATCTATTCAACCATCAAGTTACCGTTGTCCTAGTTGATTATATTCTTCATATCTTTATAGATTTGATTGATCGTTACCTTTTTTGATATTTGGTAACAAAAACTGGGTGAATTGCTGACCATATAAGTGTTCATCAGCAAGATCCAACTAGCTATTAATCGATACAACATTATCGGTTCACGCCCGTAAGCGTTGCGTTGCGTCGCGGCCATGCGTACAGTTTGATCGATCGCGTCAATTTCCACTCGCAGTTAACATTATTTCCGAGTAATTAGCGGGGCGCCGCCCACGGGCGGGCTTCAAAACTGCGCCCACTGGCGGGTGCGCGTGAGACCGTCTCGACGTCTAATTACGAGATTTTTTTTTCTCAACAGCCAGCCCCCGCCGGCCGCTCGCCGCGGACGGAGGTCGCCCGCGAGCTTCGGCGTGGGCGATGCGCGTGCGCGAAACGGACTGCGAAAACGCAATTGTCGCTCGTTCGCGCTTGGCTGCGTCCGGGCGTGTCGAAGTCGATTCCTGTCGCAGTCGGTCGACCTTTTGTGAAATTTCCTAAGGAAACGTGATCGGATTTCGATGAAAAATTTTTTGTTGAAAAAAAAAAATGAATGACCATAACAGACGGTCCCGTTTCGATCCGGATGGATTTTCCGTTGAAGATATTTTGAAGTGAAACTTCCAATACGACTTCCAACAAGGTTGCGTTAAACGTTTAACGCTACCATGGAGGGTGTATGATAGCACTGTTGCATTAAACGTTCAACGCTCCTGGGGAGGGGGAATAGAAAGAGACAGAGCGAGAGTGAAAGCGTGGTACTCGAACGCATGCGCGCCTGTTACAGGCCAGCGCGAGCGTTAGCAACGAGTAGCGTCCAATATTCCAACGCAAGAGGGAGAGCGAAAGAAAGATACACAAAGGTAGAAAGTAGGAGAGAGAAAGGGAATGAGTCGGTAGATTTCGTCTCGCAATTGTTTTTCGTAAAACAATTGCAAAAAATTGAAACATGCGACGAAAAATGCAATTTCTACCCTTTTCTATTTTCATTTTCACATTACGAAGTTTTACTTCTTCCGCGCGGAGGGACTCCACGCACTCCATTTTTTTTTCTTAATATTTAGAATAATTTAAAGTAAAATAAATATTTATTAAATATAAGCAAATTACAGGATAACTTTTCGTAAAGCTTCTGCTGTATTGGAAATTCTCAAAGTTCTAAATTTAATGTATCGTTTCTAGTAATGTCGGAATTGTGTTTTATCTTAATTTTCAGAAACCGCTTAACATAAATAATAATAGAAATGCATGTATCTTAAATCGTCGTTTTGGAATTCGAAAACCAGATTGAACAAGTATTGACGATTTCAAAATTTTTCGAAGAGATTAATGGCGTTAATGATAAATTATTCAATTAATTTCAATGGTCAAATATAGAAATTTTAAGATTGAATAACTAGAGGGATATTGATTTGGATATTCGTACTCACATAAAAATTATAGTATTTTTTTATATTTTCACTTACAATTTTTCAAGAGATTTATTTCAAGAAATTATTAACTACTCCCTTGATAAAATAATATTATTGCTTTTATTTACTGTCCTATATATGTATCGTTTTTTTTTCTAAAACGGCAAAAAATCATTGAATATCTTCCAACTGCATCCGTTCTCTTATTCATTAACCCTTTAAACATTTTTTTGATGAAGCTTGGTGTGCAATTACATGAAAATAAAAAAGATATGAATTTTTGGACCGTCAAATAGATGTTTAGTACTTCCTCGAAACACTGATGTAGGATTACGTTTTGCATATTTCGTCAACAATAGACAGGAAAGAATAATCATTGTTGGGTTGTTCTTTGTTTTGATTGTTTTCTCATGGTTCTTGATTTTATTTTCATCTATTGTCATTGTTTCCATCTTACTTCTATGTCTTAATGTTTACATATAATATTACAGTATCAGTCCACGATTATACGGTTTTAATATAATGTACGGATAAGAATAAAATTCCTAATCGAAATGTTACGTTTATTTAGACGAAAAGATTAGATAAAAATAATAACGAATTTCATTTTAATTAGGTATTTTATTTTAGTATTGATAGAAAAAAAAAGAGATTGATTTTTAAAGTGGAACAATAAAACGATTATATAAAAGATCCCTTGAAACTGTTTCGAGTTGACACTGTCTTACGCCCTTGAAGATTTGTAATTGCCACGCTAAAAATCGCACAACTACGGCTCCGTGACCTCGTACAAGGTACTAATGAGTACAAAAAGTATGTAGCACAGGAACACACATCAGAAACCTGAAACTGATATTTCAGCGATATTCCAAAGCCAAATATCTGTAAAACGGCTATCCCTGCAGGTCCTCCCTTAAAATTTCCGCTATGATATTTTTTGATGACTTTGAGCTTCTTAACTTCAAAAAAACAGTTATGTCGAAGTACAAAAATTTATCTTTTAGCTTTTCGAGCTTTTAAAAACCGGACAAAACAGTCGACCCTATAGACCACTCATGAAACTTTTCTCTACTTTCAAACTCAAAATCTTCAAAAATATACCTAGCACTAAGTTACTGAGTTCAAGTGCAAAGAAATTTTTTTTTTTAAACTCTCCGAGTTAAAAAATCTAATTTAAATACGGTTTCAACTCTTCAAGTTCAAATATCTAGATGTATTTAAGAAAAAAGCTATTTATTTAATGTTTATATTACGATATTTATTGAACGCATTGTTCAATTTAATCTACTTTGCGGTATTCAATGCAGTTTTTAGTAAAGATAGTTGACCGAAACCAAACATCAATCTAACAAGAACTTTATAAGTTATTTGGAAAAATTCTTTTTCGAAAATGTTTCGTTGATGATATCCCTCGATCAAACCAACCGATTTATCGAGTTTGCTTTCTGAGCAGAGGAATCCTCTTCTACCTACCTCCTAACTACCTTAAGTTAGACTTTGGAACTTATCCTTAGAGTACTTTAAGAAATATTTTAAAAGAATATTAGAGTGAAAAGTTGACTGGTTGAGAGATTTTGAAGCTTTCTTACAAACGATCTTTGATAATTTCAAAACTTTGATAGGTATTCAATGTGTTGTTAGATTTGGTTTTTTTTTCATAGCATTTGATGCAGTTTTTTAAATATAACAAACGTTGTAGAGGGTCTACAATTGATTGGTTGGAAATCCACGAAGTTATGTTTGAAAAAAGTTATTTTGTAAGATCTCAAACTGTAATTTCTTTTAAACGCGTTAGTTAACATTGGTTTATTTGATGCCATTTGAGGCAATTTTTCTTAGCACAAAATATTTTATAGAGGGGCGAAAATCAATTGTGGATGGATGTTCTATAAAAAAAATTTTGCAAATTTTTAAACTGCAATATCCTTTGAAAGTGTCGTTCAATTGCCATTCGCTTAGCGGAAATTGACGCGATTTTTTGAGTGCAAAAGTTTCTGCAAAGGGTCAAAAACCGATTTAATAAAAATTTTCCAAGTTGTCTTTAAAAAAAGTAAAAAAAACAGTTTTTATTTCTTGAATATATTCAAAACGCTTTTATCGATTGACTTCAAAATCTAATCATATCTAACTCTTATTGGATTCTTTTGAACGCCATATCGCTTGACTCAATCAGTTGATTCGATTTTGGAACATCACACGACAAAAATTAGATATACACGCACGCACGCACATACACATCCACAAACATACAGACACATACACACACCAATACTCACACACGCACACACACACATACGGGCGAAGAAAATTATGAATGTTTCCATTTGTGTTTTATTATAATATGTCGAAAGTATTTGTAAGCTATACAAAACGACCGTTAAGGCACTGTGTAAGACACGGCAAAGAGATAGAGAAAATAAAAAAAAATCATATTTTTACCTCATAATTGTTTCGACTACTAGCCGGAGCGACGGCGAGGTGAACACATCATGCGGAACGACAAAGGGCTCCTAAGGTAAAGATATAACTAGATAAGAGACAGTGACTGACATATAACGTCTAGAACTAGATTATCTCCATGTTTATGGTCGGCTATTGGTCGGGATCAACGTATTCTTCTCTATGGTCAGGATGGCTGATTGTTAACTGCCCGTTCGTAGTGCACCGGTCGTTCACTTGGTACGTCTTCGAGGTGCAGCGACATAAGCTGAGCGTATTCATGAAATTTATATATATAATAGTAATGCAGGAACTAACTATAGGAAAATTTCGGAAATGAACTATTCAACAGAGAAACACAACCAGCGATTATAGTTTCCGATTTGCTTATTGAAATTCAAATTTGCAAATTCAAAATATTTTTGTTTCACAGGTTACAAAATAACACTTGAAATACGTCATATTTTTTGCGAATTTACACTTCACCGCTCGTTCGGAAGGCAGTTTTCCCTCAAGAAGAACGAACTTAAAAGTAGTTCTTTTCTAATTTGGACATACATGGCCAAAACAAATACAGAACCATTAAGAATATTATTCAATGGAATAAGAATTTCGTAAAGTTACCGCCGTGAATTTCATTAGTTTTTTTTTTAATATAATCGATTTATTTATTACTTCTTACGAAAGTATCGGCATTTCGGCTGCCGAATGGCCATTTTCATTTAATACTACAAATTCCAATTTTCGGGCCCACTCTATCCTTACATCCGCCCAGCACACTCGGGCGGGACCGCTCCGCGATAGCAATTTCACTACAGCCGCGTGCGCCGCCCGTCTACGAAACCCGATACTCAATAAAATAATTTCACTTCTACCGGCCGGGCTGGCTTCTCAATCGAAAGTGATCGGCCGAACGTGATTTACAACCGCCGGACAGGAGGCGGCTTGGCGGCCGTCGGCGACGGGCCCGTCCCCGCGGCGCGGTGAAGTCGCGTCGATGGATCGTAACTCGTTCGCGATTCTACGATACGATACGTTTCGTGAGCCCGACGCGCGGACGACAGTTTTCCCGGCTGTCAACTATTACGCCAACGGATTACGAGGTGTTCAACGAAGAACGCCGCTTTAACCGAACTGCTAAAGATTCGTTTGCATTCGCATTATTTGACGTGATAACGTCTTATAAATCGATGACCGCGGGCTGCACGCACGAAAAAGCATGACTCATTGTCGCGTTCCGCTTGAGTCGAGCGTGCGAGCGAGAGCGCGGAACAAGCGATAGAGCCGCACGATCGGCCTAAGCGATCGGCTTGTGACGCATCTATCACTTTACTGTATAATTTAAGTAGAAAAATATTTGAATTGACGAGTGCAAATATTTAATTTATCGAAAACATTGTCATTTTCTATTAACTCCTTATTTGTATTATACAAAATAATGATAATTCAGTGATAATAATTCAATTCAATTCATAAAAGAATGCAATTTTTCTTCAATGTTTTCTTATGACATTATCACGTAAAATTATCGTCCATAAACCGACTTTACAGACAACCAATTTTTTTAATGGCAACGCTATTACCGTCTGCCGTTCACAGTTCGTCTCTGTTGGGCGACGTCCGTTTTCAGCGGTGCGGCCTCATCGCGCCCGCGCCCCGCGCCCGCGCACCCGCCGGCGTCGCGGCGCCGCTCGGTGATCGCGTCGTGCACAGTTCGCCGCATCGGTTGACGTTTATGGTTATTGCTCCGGCTTTTGCTGTTAAAGCGTGACGTAATACAGCCTACGCCATCGCTCGATAGGCGGAATGTCTAATACGAAAAGATTTTTTCAAATCCGACTTGTAGCTTTTGAGATAAGCGCTTTTAAACAGACATACCCCTTTATATTATTAGCATGGTTATGTTGGCTGGCCAATACTTTTAGAAATTCTCGGGATCGATAAAAATAAGAGTTAGCACGATTTTCGTGTCACTCACGTTCTTCAATCCGTGCTTTTTTAAGTTAGAACTTTTTTAGCTTTTGCTTATGTTTGCCCATTTTACTTTAAAAACTAATACTCAAAATAAAAAAAAAACTGTTATAAGAATTGAAAAATTACAAAAAGTTCATCGTTATCTACTTTAACCCTCTTCGTCTCTTCGTTATAACTAACAGAGCAAATCGGCTTTAACAGGCTGGCGAATCCGTGTTTTTTTTTTTCTACACAAATCAGAAACACATGTTGTTATAATAACCGACAGTCAACTGACAAACCGACACTCGATTTCACTTTTTTTTTTTCGTCTAAGCGTCGCTTACGCCTGTAGATATCGGTTACGTGTATAAAAAATATAATCTAGGAGTACAACGATAACCTAACGAGAAACTTTACATATCGATCCGTAAACAGATTACTCGAACAACATTACGGCAAATTGCTAACCGTACAAAAAGCGACATCTGATAAAGTTTTAATGCGGCAACACACAAAAAAAAAAATACAATTCATTAAAAACCGCGGGCGGAAACACAGATGCAGATAATTGAAACGTCAAAAAAAAGCGCTCGGTTCTTTTTTCGCCGCCATCGCTGTTGTTGAGGACATTATCGATAGGGTAAAAATAATTTTTACGACTTCACAACTAATAATATTACTTTTTTTTTATCAACGACGTCCTTTATACCGGTTATTTTCTATTGATCAATGAAGTGTTAATTATACCATAGTCTATATTCGTTAGAAAAATATTAGATATTAATAGTTTGCTATCATAGACACGTGCTGCTATTTTTTATGCTTTATGTCGATATGGTATAGTCGTTTGTCTTATTACAGCGTGATCGCTGTAATAAGACAAACGACGAGTCGTGTTACAGCGACCACTGCAGGTTCAAAATGTTGACATGTTTGCATAATGAAACTGGTACGTCATTTTAGTGCATAATAAAAATAGCCGATCCAACTGCGTAGCGGCGTGAATTATGGACGTGTTGGGTTTCCGAAATTATTTGCCACAGGATTGAAAGACGTGTTTACGATTTTTCAATCGAAAAAGGTATGGCATGAAAGTAATTGTCAAATACATCGGTCAGCTTCGATTTCTTCATGACAGTCAACAGTCAGCGTCAGTCTTCACAAACGCAGGACAGCCGAATGACCTAGGCACTGCATTCGGGAACGTGCGTAGTTTCTAGATCAGTGAGTTTAAAAATTGGCAAATATGAAATAAAATAATAAAACTTGTAAAAATTTGATGTTGCATCCGACTTGTTGATAGTAAACAACTTGGTTACATAAGTGTTGGCGGTGATGTCTATGAGGGGATACAATTTTAACATACAGTTTAGACGAAGAATGCAAATCGACTTAACTGCATTACATAAAGCGAGTACATGTAGCGTTTTAGATGTCAAAATATCTCAGTGCCTAAAGACAAAAGATTTTGAACGGAGCACGTCCCCGTCGGCGGTGGGTAGGTATGGTGTATGAACGGTCAAAGCGATCGGTTATTGATGATTTCGTTGACAGACTCGAGGTCATTGAACGTGCGACTCGAGGACTATATTCTAAGATTCTCCGCGGGATATAATACAGAATGTAGAAATTTATGGAAAAAGCGATGTAACCTGTCTAGCTGACAAAATCAGCAAATTAAAGTGGTATTGGTTCGGCAGCTTTTAGCACTACGGCACAAGAAAAGTGTTCAAAGCGGTGACCACAAACCGGACGCAAACGTATGCGCCGGTCCTCCACTGGTCAAACTGACGATTCGTCATGTGTTGTAACCATTACAGGAGGGTTCGAGTGGCAATGGATGACGAATTTTTTTTATCGTCGTTATAGGGACAAAATTTCAAAATTTACCTCATAATATTCTGTAATATGCGCTAATTACTATTTATATGATATAAATAGTATAGGATCTCAAGTAATACTGAATCGTAAACTAATTTTGAGATAAGTAATGAAGTAACTAGAAAACACCGCATAACTGAGGATAGGACTCGCACCCTGAGGATTCCATACGTACAAGACTTAATTATGGATGGATGTATGTAGATATATCATCCATCAAAAGTCTCAACAATTTGTGTTTGTCTTGGATGCTTATACTGGCCAGACATCTGTTTAGGAATTTTGGAACTTTTGTAATTGTTTTCTCAAAATATTTTTAGAAATCTTAAAATCATCCAAATTTTTGAATATCGTACATTCCCAGAGTGGGAAGTTAAAAATATTTTCATACATCCGGTCTACATCATGGCCCATACGTCAACTGAAAGTGTAACTTTGTAATAATAAAAACAAATATTGTTTTATATGAAGAACTACAAATTAAATAAGATTCTTGAGAAGGATCGTATAGATTTGGATTTCTTTAGAAATTTTAAATATTAAGGCATTAAAGGTAGTATTTTTTGATTACGTTGGCTTAAAAGCTTGTCTTTTTTACAGCTCTATGGCAACGCAAACCTAAGTACTTGATCTTAAGTTTACATGGTACCTTGAGTTTTCTTGTAAAAAAGGGCCTTGATATACCGACAGACAAATAGACGAACAGATGGACAACGAAGTCATTTTAAAGGGTTCCTTTTGTCTTTTTCAGGCACGGAACTCTATAAATATATTTTTCGGCAGCGATCGACATAAATTATTATTCATGGCAATAATTATAAGATAAAAATCTCCAACAAACAACTGCGGTATCCTTATATAAAAAGTAGCTCATTTCTTAGAAGGTCCGAAAATGTTTTAAATCTTTTATTTGTGGAGCTTTAGTGTTTTTTAAACGTTTGTTCATAATCGGAACACAACAAATAATATATTGAACGAAAATTGTATATAAATTCATGTACCTATTTATGTGTTTCCAGTTGCCAAATATTTTTTAAAATAATTGTATCTGTTTGTTTCTTCCGGAAAATCTTACTCTCTAAAACTGAATAAGTGGAAAACCACTAATTAATAGTCAATAGCTACTATTTTAAGATGTCCAAAGTATACGACCAGCAATAAGTGGTTATCCACTTTCAATTAGTAGAAATGATTACAAATTAAAATTGTAAATTTTCTACTAATTAAAAGTATAATTCTACTATTATAAAAGTGATTATTTTACTAATTGTCAAGTGACTACTAATTCAGAACTACTAATTCAGTAGTGAAGTTGGGCCATATTACTTTTTCAATTAGTGAAAAATTACTAATTGAAAAGTAACGCCTACAAACTTAGTAAATCTGTAGTAGATTCAACTAAAAATTACTAATTTTGATGTAGTTTCTACTATTACTACTTCAATTAGTAAAAATTCTACTAATTCAATTTTAGAGAGTAGTAACGACTAAATCTGTCTTGGTGGGACTTTTACTTATTTTTATTTATTTCTAATTACAGAAAGTTATTATTTACTTTTACAGGAGCTTGTAAAAATACTTGACATATGTAGGGTATTTTTATAATATATATATATATATATATATAGCTTATGTAGGCTATTTTTTTTTGGAAATAGTTAAGGTTGTTGCGTATAAATTGAAAACCCCAATCAATCGTAATCGAGAGCGGGACCAGTCGATACTGGTCCTGCTCTCAAAGATCCCGATGAATCATTATTGAAAGCGTGAGAGGTCGATAAAGAGAAATGAAGGAAATTATTCTATGTCAACTCTAGCAGAATCGCAGGCGGAGGTTGGACATAAATTAAGCTTACAAACAGCTTCCGCCAATAATAAAGCTCGAAATACTTTCTGTTCTAGATGTAATGGACACAATATGGCGTTGAATATGGAGACGACGAATCATTTATCATTTTGATGTTTGATACAGTTTAGGTATGTTTGAATTGTTTGTGACTTCATTTCAAAATAAAAACTTTCGGAATGCTCTCAAAGCACAAAGAGAAAATAACGGGATTCACTTACTCTTAAAGCGAAAAACAAGTAAAACATCCATTTTACGAGTTTCAGCCGTTTTATTACACGATAAAATACAGCCGGCGGTAAGATGGCGCTTTACAGATGTTGCCACTTTACTGTTTGCTGACTAATTTCGCAATTTGTTATACATGTATAAAATTAAATTTAAAAAAAAATGGCAATCCATAAAATAAAACGTGAACGTCCTTTTAACGGTGAGCCGTGATTTATTGTTCAAAAGTTTTATTGTCGCCGGACAGTAAAACCTAATGACGTGGAAATAAACCCGAGCGCCCTCTATGCCTAAAGCCGCGCGGTGTGACGTAATTTTGATGCTGCGGTGTGGTCCCACGGCGGATGCCATCATAATGATGCAAATCTGGCGAAATGATTTCCACAAACGATCACCGTAATAGGCCAGCGGATTATCTGTAATTTAATACGTAATGAGATATGGAAAAAAATATGTTCACTCAAAGACGGCCTGTGATGGGCGGTGCATAAAGATTGAGTTGTGCGATTTATTGGGTTAAGGTAAAGTTCGTAGTTTATAGTAGTAGTTTATAGTATATAATAGCTGTAAAGGTCGCACCGATGTTTGACGTTTCACACGGGTTTGTGTCATAAAGATTTTAACAGTGGGTCGCATCAAAAGTAACAACGTAATTCGTAAAAGTTATCAGTAAGATTTGACAGATTGTCTGTACATTTTCTATCGAATCTTACGGATTGCGTTTTTACTTTTGGTGCATGACAATGCAAGTGTTTTTTTCATATAAAAAATGAATTATGGTATAATCGCATGACATAATGATTTGAAGAGGCGTTAAAAAAAGTTTTTACTCAATGCTGGCGGTCACTTGCCCGCTTTGCTGGACGTCAGGGATTATGAAAGTTGATGAAAAAAAAAAGTGAAAGAGTCTGGAATTTTGCAAATAAATACCTAAAATTATCTACAAACGGTTCAATGTCGAGCGGCCACAGTCCCATACCGATATGTTCAGTAGATTTTAAATGATGCCCGGACAAAGACAAATCGTTTCATTTTACATAGGTAGATAGATTAATAAGACGTGTAACCAAAGAATGAGAAAAAGTATGTATAGGCTATAAAAAATACAAACTTTGTAAACGGCTAGAAAAATTTTTGGTTAAAAAAAAATCGTTGCCCCGATAATAACATGAAATAGTTCAAAACTTCCATATAAATGCATGTACTTCGCTCTCGCTAGATGATTAAACAATATCGTTAGACAAAATAATGTACAGTGATTGTCGCTTGTCGTGATAGTAACTCTACGTGCTGCACTGGAAGTGTAGGTTAGTTCTGTTTGATTAAAAACTATTGTTCGTCTTGAGTCTAGGTATTTCTATGTATTATGTGTATATATTTGCAAAAAAAAGTATATACATTATTCTATAAACCGTATGATACCCGTAGTATTTGCTTATTTTAATTTGGTTTTTAATTTGCTTAGTTTAGGATCAGATGGCACTGTGTGTGTATGTTCTAAGATATTGTTACATTATTAATAGCTATCTTCGTCATCTAATACATTTTCTCTGAACTACGGAACGAGTGGTTTAATTCGAAATTTAGTAGTCACATCGCTCGTCATGATGAGACTTTGAAGCCGATATCTTTTATCTCGAAGGAAATATTCTTGACCTACGTTATGACCTACTTACAACCTCCTAACGATTATATTTTTTAGAATATATTTTCGTGTATAATCAAGTACGGTATGAAAGACGATAGATCAATTAAGTCTAAGATTTAGAAACTGGTGTTTTAAAAAAATGTGTATTTTAAAACGAATGTTGAATAATGAATTTATTCTTGTCGCTATTTTATTACTACCTGAAGTTGATGACAATAATTTAGGTTCCATTTAAAATCAATATGAAAAATTGCAAAACAAGCATTGAAGAATAAAAGAAAAGTGAGTTAAAAAAAAAACTAAGCTTTTTTTTTTAGTTACTGTAATCAGTATGTTATCAAATTGTAGAATCCAGTCTCTATTTAAAGAAAACCGGTCTCAAAACGTGTTTCGCTTATGCACGCCATACATAATTATAGGAGTGAATTAAACCGACTGACCTGGCTTCGTTCGAACGACTTAATATAATCAATGCTAGAATTTTGTTTTTTTACTGCAAATTTACATCGTTTATAATCATACTCTATACATCGTCGATGCCACAAGCACGCTTTACAAAATTTTATTTAAAAAAAATATAACAAAAGTAACTTACAAGACCGTCGCAAGCCGAAAGGGCCACCCTGGAGGCCGGCTGCCCCCTGACGCTGCCGGTGTAGTGGCAGGCGGTCGCGTGCGCAGCCGGAACCGAGCGGGTGCGGTGGTCGCCCGCGTGCCGCTCTATCACCATCGAGGGGGTCATGAACGATACCGAGGGCCTGGCGACGACAGAAAAGTAACCATTGATTACATCGTGATATGTTCTGAAGTTAAGTGGAACTAGCAGCATTGTGATTGGTGTGAGACGATGAAACACGCTAATATTAATTTTTTGTTACATAATCATAATTTTAAGGAAAAAGTTAGAAGTTAAAAAAAAAACTAAAAAAATTCGATTTTATAAGTAGGTGGAGGTACTTCACTGAAAAGCAAAAAATAATTATCCAATCTTTTCTCTCTGTCTATCCCATAAGGGCTTGAGTGAAAACAATGTTTATGTGGTAAAGTGTAATATTTGAGTGTAGCTCGTGGGGCACTTTGGATACAAAATCATTCCTTAGTTATTTTTGAGTTATTATTCCTTAGTTATTTTACATTCAAATATAAAATTTCGCACAAATGTACTCTACACATGCTTTTTAGAGGTAGTCGTTCTGCTGGTCGACTCAATTTATATAAGGCTGTTAAAAGGAGACACTTCAACGTATAAGTTGATCGGTACGAAATATTTTAATTTTGAAACGTTTAACCTTGTCGCCATTACTTGCAAAAACAAACTAAACGAATCCAAAAAGTACATCTGTTTAATGAGTTTATTGACGGATGCTGAAAATATTACAGTTGTTGATGATATACAAAAGTGGACTATGTGTTTACAAAATAACGAATTTATGATCATTTATTTCCTATATTTTTGTCTGAAACGTCTAAAATATACTTTCATTTGTAATTATTGAAAAGTGATTTCAGGATTTTGTGGTACTGCTTCTTTTAACCGCCATTTACTTAAAAGACTATTTTTTTTTGATGCCTATTAAAAAAATCTTTATTATTCTAACACTTATTAATAAATATATATTTCACAAATAATAAAATTTCAATTATGAAACAAATTAAGAAATGGTAAATGATTGCACCTTTAATGATTCATTAGTACATTTAATATGTTTACCTTTTCAGTAAAAATTTTATAGTTAATTAAAATAAACAAAATTAGGACCGATGTTGATAAGTAGTGATTCATAAAAATATGCTTTTCAATTCTTAACAAACTAAACGAAAGGGAACGCAATTAAATAAATCCACAACAGAATCATAGCGACCAATTCTCATATTTATAACAAACTACTTGCGAGAAACATGTATTATCTTTTTATTATTCTAAGAATTCACACCGGAACGCGGCGCTCAACGACATAAAAGGGATTCCATAGGCGACGTGCCTCAAGGGCCGAATGCGCGGAGGGCTCGGGGCGCCGACGCGAGCTACGATCGTGTTCGCGATTTACAAAACGAAACAACCGCCATGGAATCCGGCGCTGCAGCAAGCAAAGAACGGGTAGAATTCGTTTTAAGCGAACGCGAAGTTATAGCGCTTATAGCAAAATGTGTATTCGTCAGTTTTTCATGATCGCACTCCCCTACAAAGCGTGAGCGTAAAACACAAAATTGGTGTCCATGTCATAAATCGATGTCACGAAAAAAAAAAATAGCAAAACAAAGTAGACAAATATTATAATATTTACAATACGTATTGTATTGTTACTAATATCATATCCGTTTAAAAATTACGTACCATTCTTGCATCCTGTTATACGAACGCCTTAACCTGTGGGCCTAGCATGACGGCATAGATAAGAATTTCTCTATAGGTTTGTCCCTTTCGCTTGTCATATTGGGCGACAAGGATAACCCTATAGAGACTATTGTCTATTGCTAGAATTTATACATATTGCGCTGTCGAATTAACTCATTGTACTGTCTGTTGGCTTCTCATTAATTCTGAATTTATCTACTCACTTTCGAGTTTACAAGATGGATGCTTAGTGTGGCTTAGGGAATGTTAGGTATGAGAGCAATGTTGTTCGATTGACTAACAAATATCTAAATTTGTCTCTGTTTATTTCCTTGTTGATAAAATAAAAAAATATTCTAAATTCACTGCGTTGTCATTAACCAATGGCATGGACACATACCACAAATCTTATAAAATCATATATGAAATCAGAAGAACAGCAAAAAATAAATTATTACAAAGTCAGAACACAATGATATAGTAAAACAAAATAAAAATACACGTGAAATATATTATGCGATATTTTTATATAGTCTGAGAATATATAGAGTTAGATAATAGTTTAAACAAATTAGTAATTTGAAATATTTTTATAAACATAAGAAATATGTGCGATTGAATATATAACGGTTTATTATATAGTACCGCTTTTCCCACAGATATTTACAATTATACATGTTTAAAACCTTGAACGTAAGACGAACGCTGAAATACATCAAAATGCAAAAGCAAACAGAACCCTCATGAATTTAACGAGGTATACAAAGTCGGAATTTGAAAAATAACGCGTGGAAAAGATAAATCTATGGTACGTTTTAAACGTATATCGGCCAAGGGATCTAAGCACACCATAAACAGTAGAAGCGGGCAGCCCGTGATTTATCGGTGTCACTGCGGCGCGCGCGCTCGCTCCGGCACGTTACTTTTTGTGTGTCCTGTAATTATTTGCAGTTACAGACACATTTTTCTGCAAGAGGACAAGGTCGTAAATGTGCAATAATGAAATAAATGTGCGATAAGAACACACATTGCATTTTAAAAAGGTATTCTAAGTGAGAAAACAAAGCAAGATTTTCGGATTGAAATATTCTTCGTGGTAGTCGTGATTTATGACTTTTAATCTTAATTGGCCTATAAAACTGTGTTCGTCGGTCCTGAAGTTTGATGTGTGGGAGTTGTAATTTTCCTTTTCCGGACACATATTTTTTTTTGTGTTATTATTAATAAAAGTTGGAATTAATCACTATCTTTATTTTTTATCGTCACAAACTTACCTAAAAAAATACTAAAATTTAAATTGTAGTCATAAGTCGTCACCTGCAGCTTCCGCATGTGGACATAGAAAATAGATCCTTTGTCTTTTATATTAATCCCAACTCGAGCCGATCCAAGGCTCGCTTTTGAACGCACTCTCAGTCTTAAGCCTGTACCGATCTCACAGTTGATTTCGATCTAGAACTCGATTAAATCTACACTCTATTCCGACGTGAACCCGATATTAGTCCCGTTCGATAATTCCGATAACTCTTACTCTGTTTACTTCATTGGATTCATATCCAGGTACAGGCGGAGTTAAAATCGAATACGTTTAGTAATGTGGACGTGACGATGCAGCCGTCAATTTAGCGTTTGTAATATAGAAATGTGATTCCTAGTAAACATGTTGCAAATTATGTATGTAATGTCACAATCGGTAGTTTTCATTCAGAAAACTGTGTCTAATTATCATCACTCGTTCAGAATAATTTCTTAAAATACATTTCCACTATCTTCACCCTCCATTGATTTTATGTATATATATATATATATATATATATTTATTAGTCCTTTAATTTCGCTTTATATAAACGCGCATATTGTTAAACGTAAACGGTAAAAACGTAGATCGACGAGACCTTGAGAAGGGCTGGCTGCGTATTTACAAATACTCGTATCGGTTGAGCACACGTACACTCATTAGGGCAATTAGCGGTGCAAACAGTCACGGCCCCAATATAAAACTATTGACACAAATGTCAACACGCTCCCGACGTGCGCCGGCGCCGGTCAGAGTTAGAATTACGTTACACAACGCGAAACACCTGCTTTGAGTAATTGGTTACAATTACAGAAATACGGTTGAACTAAAAAAAATAAGAACTAGAGCTAATTCGACGATTAAAGTCGTTATCGAGCATGCTTATAAGACTCGATCGGTTAGCTGACCGCTGCGTTCCGATTTGTAAATGAGCGCTCGCAATACCTATCGGATTTTTAAATAAACCTAAAACGACTGCAACTCGATACGTCCTATAGACAGCATTATTAACATTTTCACTGATATTTACTAAGTACTTATTTATCCGAAATTATAAGACGTTCCGAATGACCTTTGAGGTGGATCTATCTTTGTTATTATTTAATTAGATATTTCGTAGTGGTAGCAAAATATTGTATTTGTACGGTGTGGATGGGTGGTTTTGATTTAAAATCCGACAAATTTTTTTTCTTAGTAAATACTAGTGTAAAATGATGTTACTTCTCAAAGGGCTTCAGATATTTTTGACATACAACAAATGCGTGAGACAGTGTCTAATTTATGATTTTGACGTAATGATGACGTTATAAATAGATGAACGCCGGCTGCACGCACGAAAAAGTATGACTCATTGTCGCGTTCCACCTGAGCCGAGCGTGCGAGCGAGAGCGCGAAACGAGCGATCTCTCCTTCACTCCATCAGCCGATGCGTCCGAGTAAAAGAGAGACAGCGGCCGCACACAACCTACATGAAAACTGTTTTGTCAACTGCTTATGAAATGAAGTGAAAAGTTAATGTGGTTTGCATTGTTTATTACAACAACGATTGCGGCAAGTGATAATAATTCGATTCAATTCATAAAAATGTACAATTTTTCAGCAATGTTTTCTTATGACGTTATCACGTAAAATAATCGCTCATAAACCGACAGACATCCAATTTTTTTAAACAACAGCAATGTGATATTTATTTGACAAAGCTTCAAAGAGAGACGAAATATTTTCACAAAAAGAAACTTTAGGGATCAGTATTTGTCTGAAAACATTTTCCTTTGTTGTAATCAATACTGACATATATTTTATAAAAAAAATATGTAAATAATTAAGACATTTACATTATTAAATTGTCCATTACATATAAAATGTACATTATCCCATAAGTTATAACATTAATTCTTAATTACTCCATATAAAATGGATAGAGCACGCTTTCTACATTCTATGCGAATAAGAGAGCAAAACACTTTTTAATCGCTCACGATTTATTAGTGTTCAAATCTTTCGATTTTATTTCTCTCCTAGGAGATCTATAAAAGGATTAAAATACCGATTAGACGGCGTTTACACGGATTCAATGGCCTATGCGATCGGCTTGACTCACGAGTATCTGTAAGGAAACGACACAAAACCCGGCTCATAAAAGACCGAACGATCCTCGTTTATAGCCGGGGACGCCTTCGGTCGGTGGGAGTTGGCGTCGCTCGGTGAAGCCTTCGCGACGCGCCCGCTCCGGCGGGACCCGGCGCGGCAATTCACGTTAATTCCATCGAGTTTCATCGTTCGTAATACCTTAATAAAAAAATAATAAATAAATTTATGAATAGCAAACATTAAGGGTACATTTTTACAGCATTTCTATTTATATTGGTCTTTTGGACGGTCCTGTGGACATGTAGCTACCGACGCTGGCTGTTTCGTATTAAGTTGGTTTTAGCATTACAAGAACTTTTGTTGTGCAACGCAAAGTTCTTATACATAGCGATTAAGTTTACTGCTTAATAGTAAATTTAAATATTGTATATATACATAATTAAGTTGATAATTATATTGTTAGTGTTTAGCGTATTTGATGCACATATTTATGTGTCATATGAATAATTGGAATTTTTACACTGAAAATTTCTGGAACTGGCCATTTGTAAAAAAAATAATGTTTTTATTATGGTTTGTATCAATGTAACTATTCGGGAGTAGGGTATGTTTTAGCTTGTGTGGATTGTCTTTTATTTATATTGTGAAATCGTTTATAAAAATTATGTGTTGGTATCACAATAGAAATTTAAATCGATCAAATATTGACACCGCGACATTTTTATGATTTTAGCTATAGTTAAAGCCGACAAGAAGGTCGCCAGAGACTACTACATTTGGCGTTTGGTGATGACGCTCCATCTCGTAGCTTTGTGTGCTCCTGGTTCAGCGAATTGAGCTGTGAACGTGACCACCTCTTTGACGAATCACGCGAAGGTCTGACGGCGACAACGGTCACCGAGACTATATTGATACTATACGACAACTAATTGTAACTAATAAAACAAATTACTGGTAAGCAAATTCATACTATGAGCCAACTACAAAAGATTTTGCAGATAAAATGTATGTTGCAGTGGTTTGGTTATCTCAAAAGGACAAATGAATGTAGACTGACAAAACTGACCTATAGAGCTAACGTGTGCGACGCAAGGGTCGGCGAGGGTTGCCTTAGAATATTTCATATCAACCCTATTGGTGACATATTAAAAAAGGGCCATATTTTAAGCCACCGAAACCAACGAGCTTATATAGAACGGTTGTGAAGTCAGACAGATATGCAAAAGGATACCATATGGAAATCTGTAATCTCTACCTACCTCTCCGTGAAATAGGCGAAAGTTTATAAAAAATTTCTTCCAAGATTTTTCGAAGTTATAACGCTCATTGTGATAGAACCTTTCACGTAGACGAAATCGCCAACTTTTATTTTCTTTCAAGATAAATGGCTAAAGTTTTACGGGAAGTTTGAACGACGTCTCTCCTGTAGGAAATTCGCGTCGCTGTTAGTTTTTTCTCCTGTTTTCGCGTTATTAGTTACGTTTTTGTGTTGAGCTTTTGTCACTGCACCTCTGAAGCTAAATAAAATAAACTTATAAGATATATTCTCTTTATAGTTCAACCTTTTAAAATCTGCCCCATTAATTTTAGAGTCTTTATTTCCAAATTCTCCCTATCCGCATGAGATAAAATATTACCGAAATATTAAAAGACAGTAATTATTATTTTTAAACTGTTCTAATCTATTAACTTCTCAGTCATAAAATTCAAAACCTGTTTCTAAAATAACACCACGTTCGTCACAAAAAGAATATTGTAGTGTCCTTTTAAATGATATTTTCAATTAATTATCGATTCAAAACAATACTCGTGATGTAACACGGGACAAAATTGAATACCAATTCTTACAAACTCGTTTTCTTTTTAATGGATGTAATTTAATTTGCATAAATTAGCATTCGGTCCTTAGGAGTTTTCAGTGGGAGGCGCATCACAAACGCATAAATCTCACGCAGAACGTTCGACCGTTGCAGTTTCTTGTATTTGTTTAATTGTATTTTTTACAAATCCTTCGACGTATGTCCTTTAACAGCCTTACCGAGAATCCAAAAAATTACTTTTGGTCGCATCTCTCTGGCAGACAAGAGATCTGTTTGTGCTGATAATTTTATATAAAAAAGGAGCACATTTTCGCAACAATAGAGCTTTAAATTTTTAAGAGATATCTCAAATGTGACAGAGACCATACCGGTTCAACGTAAATCAGGCGACATCGATAATAAATTGCCGACCTATTATGCAGAATTAATAATGGTTAAAGTTGGCGAACATGAATTATGATAACGACCTCTTTGATCTAACGAATGGACACTTACTCTTCGAACGAGAGTTTCGGTGTTCGAATTTCTGTAAGCACTAAACATCAGGTAAACTTTCCTCATGCTTGTGCATGTACCTAGTTTGAGAGTACCGGTGTGTAGACGCTCGCTTTCATATGCACTAGCTAACCGCATGCCACCAACCGCTGGCCCTCAAATTTACTGTTCCACTACGAATCCTCGTCTAAGGAATTAAATATTGATTCCAGAAGATTTACAGATATCGAGCACTTAAGCCGGTGTTAAATTTTCGTTGTAGTCAGTGTTGGGGTGCATGCTGCATGCTGCAAGAAAGTATCTAATTATGAATTTCGGCGAATTAACAACTCATACAATAGAATACCTGTGTATGGTGTGTGTCTGTTTAAGCTATTAGAATAAATATTGAAAGGTAAATGTAAATCAAATTTGTACATCCAGCCATAGTACACTGTAATGCTATCAAAATGAAGCTATTCAGTGAATCTTTAGAAATTTGCGATACGTAGGGACTCATTCATAATTTGCAGCAAAATCTCAATGAAAATCCTAAAGTTTTGATTCCGACGGGAAACGCAAAATATCGTAAAAATGTGTACAAAATCTGTCATTTAATTTCATAGAGGACTAATGCGATGACTTATAGTACGGAGCCACGCGAGTCTGAAGCCCGCTTGGCCGATAGTCGCTTACGTTTCTCCTATAGATGGATCTTACTTTTGACTGGGAAGAATCTTCCCAGTCAAAAGTAAAAGTATTTCTTCAAATACTATTATTGATATAAATGTGCGACGCCATTTTAAAATAATCTACACGGAACGCCTAACTTAGTATTGACGTCAATGATGATTGTTTGAAGAAAAGTCCCTGGTTGGCTGTACCCTCGATACAGCCGTAAGTTTACGTGGACAGTTCTTCTAATAAGAAGAAATTTGGGAAATATATTGAAAAACAATATTAATTGATGTTTCAAACTAAGCTTCTTTCAAATTGAGCCTATTAAGCATAAATCGATGATACGAAAAGTATGAAAAATAGTAAATTAGATTTACATTTAAATTATATTTAAACTTAAATTACGTTCAAACCAAGACACGTATTGTCTAGAGTTGTGAGTGAGTCTGACGACATTCTAAATTGAACTCTTCTTTTATGAAACTGAGAAGCGATTCATTTTTACATACGTAGAGTTGAAATATCTACTTAAGATAGTTGACATTTCAATATAGAATATTCTTCGTCGTTTGAGAATATCGAAAAATGATTGAAATAAACAAATTCATAAACTCATAATTACCGCTTTCGTTCACTTGTGCGCCAACAAATGACGTTAGCACATGAAAACATAGACAACTTACCGACTTCTTTCACTTATGCACCAACAGATGGCGTCGTGCATTAGATTCTATTCAAAAATGACCCTGATTAAACGAAAACATACCCACGTGAATATATCACAATACTAATAACAACATTGAATTGGATTGGATTGGAAACATTAAACTTGTCTTTAATCTAAAGTACAGATTTAATATATCAGTAGGATATAATCAACCAGCGTGGTATTCAAAAACAAAAACTGTTTTTGAATTTTTAGTGGCTTCTCGTTACGATAGGCCATCGCGATAATTCGGCGATAATGGCTTATCGTGTGGAGTGTGTATTGGCATGCGATGGCTTTCGTTGGGCGACGACGTTGGACAATGGCGAACAATGGCCCACATTCGTCATTAATTATTTTAAAAAAATATGTACCGTTCAATATTGCACGTTGGTTCAGAATCCTTCGTGTACGTGTTTAACTCGCATTCAGCCAGTTTTTTGTGGGTTATGTAAAGAACACTAAATAAATTATGCCATATAGAATGTGGATAAGTATTTTTAAATGTAAATCATTTGTATGGGCTTTTAGTTTTATCCGGGATCGTTCAGGAACTCCAGGATTTCGAAATCGAAATAGTGTTCTGAAAATACAAATGGCAGCTGAATATTTAGTTTGCATGTTTTGATTTTTTTCATCCATTCTCCTATTATAAAGACACTTTGTGTTTAGATAACTGTTTCATGTTTTACGAATTTACAATTCAACTAATTCTGGATATTCTGGATACTCATTGGCTAACAATGTTTTTCAATATTTGAGTGAGCCGAGTAAGAATAAAAAAACAGTTAGAAAATTCTAAATGATCAGTAAAATATTTCGTCTGTCAGTTATAGGGAAGTGACTTATAAAATCTTATTAGTAAATCACTGGACTACCCGTGCTGCTCCATAGCATTGTGTTGATAAAAATTTCAAAATAACCCTTTTACATGATAAGTAATTGTAATCTGTGGAAAAAGTGAAACTCAAGTTGAATGTTTGCACATAGCTTTGATATGCTAGATGTAAACAAGCTTCCCTCAAACTCAACCAATTTTAGTGGACAAAAACTTAAATGATAGATCTCGATTCAGCGAGTGTTTTTAGACTAAAGCGATGCATGTAGGCATACCTCAATTAGAGTCGAAAATATAGGGGAAAAAAGCTCGAGAAGGATGATAGGTGTTTCTTGCTAGATGACAAATTTATTCATCAAAGCCTTATATTTAAAATAAAATTAAGTCAATTGATTGTGTAGAACTCCTGAATTGACTCGTAAAAGATTTTTTTTTAAATATATATTTAATTATATCCAATTGAATACGTTTTTAGGGTTCCGTACCTCAAAAGGAAAAAACGGAACCCTTATAGGATCACTTTGTTGTCCGTCTGTCCGTCCGTCCGTCCGTCTGTCAAGACCCTTTTTCTCAGGAACGCGTGGAGGTATGAAGCTGAAATTTATATCAATTACTCAGGTCTACTGTCCCTTGAAGCTGTGAAAAAATCAAACTTCTAAGCCAACGCAATCAAAAGATACAGCCGTTTATGCCGCAAATTTTCGACACTTGCAAGGGAATCAAAACCTACAGGGTGCTTCCCGTGAACTCAGAATCTTGAAATTTGGTACGAAGCAACGTCTTATAGCATAGATAAAGGAAAAATTACGAAAACCATAAATTTTTAGTTACATCACATAATATATATTTTTTAATAATTTTAAACTTACTACCCATTTCCTCATAAACGCGAAGGTATTAAATTGATATTCATACCAAATACTCAGGTCTATAATACCTTTAAGCTGTAACAAAATCAAACTTCTATGTCAACGCAATCAAAAGAAACAGCAATTTAAGCTGCATATTTTGAAACTCGCAAGTACTCGCAAGGGAATCAAAACCTAAAGGGTACTTCCAGTCGACCTAGAATCTTGAAATTTGGCATGAAGCAACGTTTTATAGCACATAAAGGAAAAATTCCGAAAACCAAATTTTTAGTTACATTACAAAATATATTTTTTAATAAATATAAACTTATTACTTTTTCCTCATGAACGCGTAGAGCTATCAAGTTGAAATTCATATCAAATACTTAGATCTAATTGCCTTTAACCCGTGAAAAAAAATTCTAAGTCAACGCAAAACGCAAAACGCAAAAGTACAACCATTGATACCGCATATTTTGAAACTCGCAACTACACGCAAGGGAATTAAAACCTAAAGACCACTTCCCGTTGACATAGAATCTCGAAATTTGGTAAAACGAACTTTGTAAACCTTGCAGGTTTGTACGGAACCCTCGGTGCGCGAGTCCGACTCGCACTTGGCCGGTTTTTTTAAAGCATTGTTCGCTTCCTAAGATGATAGTGTCCGAGTGACCGAGATCGTGTCAGAACAAAAAAGAGATTCTTCCAAAAACTCAAAAATATTCCTTTCAATAAATGCTCCTCTAAATCTGGACCATGAGCTACTACTATTATATTGTATTATTCATTAAATTCTAGTATTGCATAAATAATACAGAAAATCTTATCTATACATATATAATCGCAATGCCACTGCCTGACACATCTTGAGATCTCCTAAACTATGGGTCAGATTAATTTGAAATCGGCAAAGTTACTCTTTTCGGGACGTAAACACGCACAGAGGACGGGTTTTACGAAAATCTTATCCAAAACAATTTTTCCATTGTTTAATGTATGTGTGGGAGGATCCGCGAGTAAAACTAGTGCATATATAAGCTAAATACCACTGACTGACTGACACATCATGAGACCTCTTAAACTATGGGTCCGACTGACTTGAAATTCGGAAAATTTACTCTTTTTGGGACGTACACACTCACAGAGGACGGGTTTTACACAAATCCTATAAAACTTTTCCATAATTTAATATCTATGCAGGCGCAGCCGCGGAAAAAAGCTATTATAGTAATTATAATGATACTCACAGGGACCAACCAACCAGTCGGATCACCGACTCTCAAATCGAAACACACACAGCCTCCATGACGTGTAGTGGGTAATAAAAAAGCGCAGATTGCAACTGTGTTGTGTGCACGTGGCCGCTCCGAGCGTGCGGACACTTGGAATATAATGCGGTAAACGAATATCATAATTCCGAGCCATATTTACCGTGTTTTATACGATTCGGTTGTAAAAACGGACCGGTGGAGTGGCGCTTATCTTTACCGTCAGCTTTATGGTTTGCTGTAAAATAAGCGAGACTCGATATTAAAACTTAATTGATAGCGCATAAAGTGAGTATTTGAATGACGCTGTAAAACGCGATCACCTTTGAACTTCTGCCAGTGCAGCTTTATGCTTTTCATTGATATTTTAAGATGCTTGCGGTAGCGAAAACTACTCGTGGACACACTTAAATTGTAATATTGACAATAAAACGACAGCGCAAATTGGATATTGGTCGCCTATTGGTTTAAGACGTTTCGAATATCACATCAACGATAAGACAGACTGCACTATTATACGTACAAATAAAATTAAAACATCATTTTGAGATTCGCGTTCGATAATTGCTTCTTTTTTCAATCCATAGTGTTATCTGTATGTATCGAACGTCTAAAGAGCCCTTTTAAATTTTCTTTACCGGTTCTCCTGTCTGTGTGTTTGTCAGGTTGTCCAGGGGTGATTCTCCAGAACGATGGAATCGATTTCGATGCAATCTTCACTGGTGGAGGGCACTTTTTATACCGAAAACGTATAAGATTCTTGCCTAAAAATTAATAAGATCTTGGAAATGGGATAATTTCACGAAAATTGAACCGGGATCGAGATCTAGAGCGTGAGCTAATCACGGTGACGTCATCAGTCAATATAAAATACCTAGAAATTCATTCTACTTCCTTGCGAGCGGAGCGGCGGGCGAGAGCTAGTTGTTACATATAATTAGTTGAACCTAGGGATATTTTCACGTGAGTTTCACTTATCGATGGGTAAAATTTTGAAATTTAATACGAGAAGCTTACATCCAGCTGTGAATTTTTAATTACTGAAACGATTTTTAAATTTAGTTCTTCACACGAAGTGCCCACGAAAAACGGAGGAAATAATAAAAAAAATATCGAATGGTCTGTAAATGGGCCGGACCGACCTGTGTGATACCGCGCCCTCACAGAATACGGACGTGATGTAGCAGCTTCTATTGTTGCTTTTCGTCCAGTGAGTCAATTGCATTAGTCCACTCTCCTCACATCAGATATGACATTCCTTTCTAAAAGTTCCTCTGACCCGCTCCTCCTCCAACAGATATCCTATCCCTTCCTGAAAGGCCGGCAACGCACTAGGCCCCTATGAGGTTCCGATTGTTCATGAGCGACGGCGATCACCTACTCTCTGATGGCTCGCATCTAGTTTGCCTCTTTGCCATAAACGGATTCGATACTGAAAATTGTGTATTTAAATAAAAAAAAATGTTAAGTCCATACGAACCGATATTTCCCGTTGTCGCCACGCCGGAGACAAGCTTACGCAATATTCATCGTTTCATTGTATTACAATAAATCGGACCCATGCATAAATGTATGACGCGATCGCGGCCTAGACTTTCAAATTGCCGATTTTTTTTGTCGCGTCGTCGCCCGCGCGCCTCGCGGCCCGCGTTAAAAATGCATAATTCAAGCGGGCGCGGGCGCACGCCGCAATCGCCGGTGCTAACCGGTCGTTTTCGTTCGTGCCGAAAAAGTACTGCATTACCGTATGCGTTTAACCATCGCTGCATCGGCTGTCAATCAACTCGCAATGAGATACCAAAAAAAAAAAATAATAAATGAAGATACGTCGGAATTAAAATGCGCCGGGGTATTTGCATCGATTTAAAAGCGTTCTTCTTCAAGACTGGTATTATAAAGGGGTTAAATTGAACGAATAAAAAATCGACTGCATAAAACGGTAGTCAATGAAAAAGAGGAACAAGCTGGATAGTAAAAAGATGTTGATTCTTTAAATTTATTTTGATCAACAGTTGTAACACTTCATTGAAATTAATGTTTTCAGTCAAAATTATAGTTTTCAGATTTTTTATGACTAGTCTCAGTTAACCTTTGACTACTCTAAGTTCACATGGGTTTGAATAATTAAGCTTTTTGTAGTCTGGATTGTTTCTCACTTTATAGTTGTTCTCTTTTCAGCAGCCCATTCATTAATTGTTTCGTTAGATTTGTCATGTTTATATAATACTTTGAATGGTAGTAAACAAGAATAGCGCAAAAGCTAAATAAAAAAAATTATAGTAATTAAATATCTACTGTGTTCCATGGCAATTAAGGGTAATGTTCATATTATTACATTAAAACACCTTGAGGGTTCCGTACAAACTTAATTATGCGTATAGATATTTCATTCAGCAAGTTAAGGCGATTTTTGTCTGTTTTTGATACCGACACTGGCAAGATATTGATCCCGAAAATTCCGAAACTTTTGCTTTTTTTTAAAAAAAAATGTGAGTTTTATATTTTCATAGTGTTAAGTTAAAAAATATTCTCACATGCATCTATTAAAACCTATGCATCTGTCAAAGTCCAGTCAAATGCCGTACATTATCATATGGTTGGGGGCGCATTTTTTGGTAGTTTTATACTCCTGGCACCTTGGTAGATAAGATTTTCTGACTTTTCCTGAGAATATCCTGATTTGGTACTCAATATATGTAGAAATTAATTTCTAATTATATGGCGGTTAAAAACACATAAGATATTAACACTAACTTATGTTTCTATATCGGTCAATCCTCTTGAATTATTTCGTTATGAGGATCCGCAGTGGAAAACACATTCGAGGGTCATCGATGGGATGCATGCTGTATGTTGATGTAATATTGCGCATTATGATGTAATATATTGTGTTGCAGGCAAGCGTCTAATTAAGAATTTTCGCGAATTAACGCCCAATAGAATATTTAAAACTAAATATTTTATTAGAGGTATTAAAGTTCGGACAATGTGTTTAGCAAAGAATCAAATATATGCTTATGTAAATATCGTATGAACTTACAGTCTAAGATCCGGCATTAGAAAAATGCACCCTTATCTGTTAATTGAATAAAATAATGTTTTCATGGCAGATAACAATATTATTAATTTATAAAAACAACGTCTGCCTCCGTAGTCCTGCTGCTATCATTAATTAATTAATTAAAAATTAATTTTTTACTTATGTTAATTGTACATCGCGAGTAAATAACTTTCGAATATGATGTTTTACACCTTGTTACAATAAGCAGCGACCTTTATGACTAGTACAGCTACCTGTAGCCAGGTGTAAACAGGTAGATAAACCGAACTTATTTCCCTTATCTGTTAATTATAAAATATCAACACGTATGTAATATTTACAACAATTTAAAAATATTTATAACTATTAGTTACCGTGAAATTATATGTAACCTCCATAAAAAAAAAAAATTATTGTTGATAGCCGCAGGACTACGGCGGCAGACATTGTTTTCGCAAATGTTATAATACTGTAATTTGTCTTTGAAACATTATTTGATTCAATGAACAGATGAGGGTACATTTTTCTAAAGCCGGATCCATAGACTATTACGAAAAATATAATCGAATAACCCTTGTTTGTTTGATGTGATTGGACAAAAAAATATATCATATACTCATTGTCGAATTAACTATATTGTTATATTTTATGGTTCAATTACATATCGCAAAATTTATAAACAGAAAATTGTTAAAAAAAAAATCCATTTGTTAATGTACTTACTCGGTTTGAACCAGAAGAGATGGGACAAATCAAGGGAATAATACAAAAATAATTCGTAATTCACATTACAGGAAACTGATTTATGTATTATTTAATAAGATTAATTAAAATTTAAAACTGTTTGAAAAGATTTAATACGATATCAAAAGGTTTATAGGAGAATGTTTCACTCGATAGGATTTTCTGATTTATATTTTTTTCTTAGTCGCAATACATAAACTGGTGGCCGCCATATAGAATTTTGGTTATTGTCCTCTAGTAGTGACGCTTGCAAATCAAGTTGAACCAATCAATGCCAGAAACACAGAAAATTAAATATGCATTTCGCCTCTAGAGCATCTCTAAGGATCACATACGTCTCTAAAATGATAAAAACACATTACCCTTCTTTTTAACGTATATTAGGTTAAAAAACAGATCTGTACTGCTATAAGGGAAATGTTCTCACATTATAAGTATTTTGTTGTTCCGTAAAGTACTTTAATTTTGTTATAACACTTACACAAAATAGATTACACAAACGGGAAGAAAATCAACTTATAGTTACCGCACAAGAAATCATAATCATGTTCATTACGTCTTACATTATCTATTGTAATTTACAGAAAATTACTTTATTATTGCTCATTACTGCACCGCTAACATGTAATTTTTATTACTGACAAGATAATAAGTACTAGGTGTTTTTTGTTAGTCAATAGGTGTTTAATATTGCTTACATACGGCTTAATACACATAAACATTTATATGTATATGTATATATATATATATATATATATATATATATATATATATATATATATATATATATATATGTATGTATGTATATATATTATTGTAAATTCTATAGTATATATGTTTCCATGGCTATTCCTTTTTCTTGTTGTTGGGGCGATAGGTGTCGCTTTTCTGCAACTACCGACAAGTCAAAAGTAACTTGCAACGTATGCGACGTGTAAAACGTTTGTGCGATGAAGATAATATAAAAACTAAATTGTGCCGTGCCGCGTGCGTGATCCCAGGACACGACAAGGGGTAAGCCCTTTAATTTCCTAATTATTCCCTTTTCCTATGGTATTTATTTAGACAGTATACACGTGCAAAGTTCGGAGGCAGACCGGCATAGTTTTTAAGTTCCGAGGATACTACGATATACTAATTTGAGATTTTGTGTCGAGCAAGAACTTGAAATTAACAATAGGTGCGACCGGGTCTCGACCGGATAGTACCATGCGATTTTAGGGAACCGTATGATTACGACTGGTCACCAAGTAATGATTGATACAATCCGATAACAAATAATTACAAACAATACAATAACAAACAATCAATACAGTTATGCCCGATGTAATCTGTATTTACTTTTCACAGCACAAAATGCAACAAAAACCCTGATACGTAGAAAAGTAGAAAAGTATTGCACAGTGGGATGTTTAGAAGAATTACTGAAAGAAAAAAATCTCGTGTCCGACGTGATAAAATTATAAATATTACAGAACGCAATGAGATCTTATGTGTATAATGAGTGTCTAGTGTCACAAACGCGGCGTGGATGATGCAGACGTGTGGCGCGCTTCTCAGAACGAATTGCGATTGCAGAATGCATGTTTTATTGTCGCTTTGATCTTTGTCGTTGCACTTTGAAAGTCGACACTGTACATTCTTAGATCTACTATTATCCTATGCAATGCTACTGTATAGAAACAATTTTGTTTTCGTATTGCTTTAGAACGTAACGAATAATAAATATGGCACATGATTGATTGTGTAAAGCCATAATAAATTAATTTTCTTTCTAAACTATGTGTAACAATAAACAATTTAATAGACGAAAAGTCAATTTCGATTTGGTATCTATTGGTCTTTGAATGGGTAACTTAAGAAATGATTACTGTAATGGATAGACGAATATAAGTATTCAGTAATGTTATCATCAAGTAAATCACAATAGCATTATTAAAAACGTTATAACATTTTGATTATTTTAAATGTCAGTTTAGGATTGGCTATACATTTTAAAGACTACAAAAACAAAACTATTTTGTGTGTAATAAAACTGAGTTTTCTATAGGTAAGCTGATACAAATAAACATACCACGAAAAAAAGTTCAAAAGATCAGTAGGTGTAATGTAAACTGTCACTATCTGTGTTGTCATTACTATCGAAAGAAAATTTGATTGTTTATGGGATTAGTAAATATTGTAGAAAATCCACACCGTATACGGATCCAAGTTTTATGTGAAATATTCTTATAGAAAAACCTATGGAAGTCGATAACTTCGCAGGTCATCTTTAAGCAGAGACATTATTAATCTAAGTATCGTCCAAACTCAGATCTACTGCCTAAAACTTGCAGTTACACACTATAAGAAATCGATCACGATTAGCTAGACAGTTTTTCAAATTTAAGCCTCTAATTATGGCCTCACAGCGCATTCTAGGCGTAAAATACGAAACAAGCTCCTGTTATAGACTAATGGTTAGGTCCTAAATTTTAATCGACAACGCGGGCCGAAGCCAGTTACAAAATTCCTTACTACTTCGAGAGAAATCCAATCCTCGGCGGTAAGTGTACGTTCAAATCTCTGTCGGCACTCTCGGCAATCGGCGCTACTTGCGATTCATTTAATTATATAGTCAGTTCGATTTAGTTAATAAATTATTCACGCATAGTTTTGTCTATGATCGTCGATAATATGTATTATTGTTAAAACTCTCCGTTCACTGTGAAAGTAAAATATACACACTGTCGGGATAGTAGCATCAGCATTTGGAATGGGTGGTAATGTTAATGACGACAACAATCGTTCATGACGCATTTCAGGTGTATTTTTATCGCTTACGAAGTAATGCTATTTTTGATTTGATTCGATTTTGACTTATTGAAAGCGAAAGGTCATAGAGAAGCTCTGTAAAAAATATAATATGGATCTTTCCATAGGTAAATCTGACAGATATTTGATCAATATCTGTCAAGAAACAAAGAATGTCTGTTGATAACGTGAATTTTGATGTTTCATTTATCTAACTTTTCGAGTGGGTAAACAGAAAAATATAACAATAAATGTAACATCTCGATTCAGATATCAGTAATATTGACAAAGGACTTTCTAACAAAATCTTCTAGAAAGCATTTAGGGATGAGCAAAGTTCTTTCATTATTTCAGGGTGTCTCGAATGTCCTTAAGAACGCATGTCGAGAGCTTATGCATTCTACAAAATTCACTTGGATCGCATGATACTTTCAATGACAATACATTATAAAAATTACTAGTTGCTGTCCATGGCTCCGCCGGCGTGGACCCACTTTTCGTATTCATTTTGATTATTGCATGGGTGTGGATTTCTTTTTAGTGTTTTAACCGACTCCAAAAAAGATGAGGTTCTTAATCAATTTGTATATATTTCTTTGTTTATGAACCGATTTTAATAATTCTTTTTTTAGATTCAGCATAGTTCCAAGGTGGTTTCATTTTAATTAGTATTGAAAATTAGACTTCGAAGATCCTCTAGGAAACTCTTGAAAATCGAATAGGAAACATAAAACGACTGTGATATTGTTAAATTTATCACGGCCCCAAAACAAGGTAGATGCCTAGTTGTGATCATGGACGAGATAGACTAGACTGGACATGGAGTATGAAGGCATACAATTGAACTTTTAAAAGAAAATTAGCACGAATTAATAGATTGGATCAAAAGGATATTGTATCACTTTTATAGGTTACTATGAAACAAAGGACCAACACATTTGAATTCTATATGGGGAAAACAGCATAAGTACTGTGAATTGATTTATTGCATGTGAATTGCATGATTCCCATATATAACTATTTTAATTAATAAGAGTAATTGGATTAGTCACTGGAAATAATATAACAGGATAAAGATAAACTACGCGAAGTCATATGTCATTTCTGATATTACTGTCTCGTCATGTGGTCGACTTTTTTAAAGCCTTTTCGAGAGGCAAACGAGCTTGCGAGTCACCGCAGAGTAAATGATCGTCGTCGCCCATGGACACTCGCAACTCCAGAGGAGTCGCTAGTGCGTTACCGGCCTCTGGAGCGTGAATAGTTTATCTGTTGAAGAGGGGATTGATACAGGGGCAGTGGAATAATGAAGGCCCAACAATTTATCTGATTCATAATCAGAGAATGTGATTGCTTCCAAATTTACACGTGAACGAAAGCTACATACACTGGGTCTTCAGCAAAATTTTTAACCCACTTGAAAACCAAAAAATTAGGAATTTCGCCAGACTGATGTGATTCGCGATAAAAAGTACAAAAAAACGTATTATAACACTTTACACTGTTACTAGTTACCCAATTTCTACCACTTCTTGTCGAATCGAGGAAAACTCCGAAAAGTATTGTGCGTGATTACACTCTAAAATGCAGGTTCCTGGAATGTTTATCGGGGCCTCTGGAAAACCGAAAAATTCGGGATCGGAATCAGTTTTCCACTTTCTCCATATAATTAAAAGTCTCCCTAATCAATCAAATATAGATATAATTTAGAACTATCTTTAGGTATGATTTTAAATTAGGTGAATTATGAAATTTAATTACATAATCATTAAAAATATTAAATAAAATAACTTTTCCAAAAAAAAATAATAATAGAAACTACCTTCAAAACCTTCAAATATTTTCAATGCTCAGTGCCAGCTAAAAGGTAAGCAAATGAAAGCAAAAGACATAAAAGTTAAATAAACAAAATACTGAGTCAAAACAATGTCAGATCATGAAAATTGATATAAAACCACGTCAGTCATATCTCTAACTAGCACCTACTTCGAAAACAACTAATTATCTCATTATTTTAATATTTTTGAAGGCGGGTTTAATTCCAATCTCTTAAAGAGCTTTCAGTTAAATACCTATGCCTTGTGCAGATCGTTTACTACAATAGAAAGTGATACATACCCGTCTTCAGAATTCAGTTTCATCAAAATTTAATCAAAAACTTATCACTCTTTTAAACATTTGCCTGCGGCTCCATACGGTAGAAGAACATAGTTCTCTTTTCTAATCCGTAGAAAACAAAGCTTTTTGACGTGACAACGTCTTAAATTAGGTTGCGGCTGGGAGTCACTTATGAAAAAGTGTAACGCTCGGTAACGTAACGATGAGTCACCGAACGAGAGAGAGGCCCGCCGAATGCCTTGCGTCTCTCTCCCACTCAACTATGATCGGTCTGCCGCGCGCGCGCAGCACTAGAGAATTAGTGCATAGCTTGCAAATGTATTGCAAGTTATTGTATGTATATTTGTATATAAATACGTATGTATGTGTAAAGGTAAAAATAAAATTTTGTTAATATGAAATTCAGTGCGAGATTCTTTGTATAAATTAATGTTTTAAATATAATTCTTTGTATAAATAAATGTTTTAAATTGTTACTATTATTTCATCCTTCTTCCTACTATACGAATGAATATTCACATTAAAATGATTTTACCATTCAAAGTCGTTGTCACGTAAAACTTTCGCCCGTATACCGACTTTACAGGCAACCAAATTTTTAAATCTTATAAATAGTTCGAACACTGGGTTAAGATTCTTAAGTGACAAAAAGTTCCATTGAAATCGATTCTGTTATTTTTTAATGTATCTCTTTCATAGAAACAGACACACAAAAATCCAAAAATTATTGCAACGTTCAATATCGTTTACATGACAACAATTTACATGATAACAATTAATATTTTAGAAAAACGTCTCATGTAAGGAATTAACTTAGTTACGATTTTACATTCAGATTATGGTTAAATTAACACCTTATGTTTAAGTCATATTTAAATATAATGTGTTAATTTTATGAATTCATCTGATTCATATTCTTTCTTAGAAGTTATTCAATTAAATTGAAGGTAAATTCTATTTCGGTTCTACTCTTTTAAAACGACAAGCCTTCGAATTTATTATCTTTATGAAACAAAACAGACGTGTTGCAACTGAGTTATTGCACGATCGCAAAGATATTCAGAATTATCAATTCCGTAGAGACAGAGATTATTAAATGTAACGTTTCCAGCGACAAGAATGTCGTTCTGTCGCTAACGTTATAATTAATTGTCTCATATTTAAGCTTCTGGTTTCAATAAAACCCGTACTCAGCCGTTATCAACCACAATTAATCTGTGTCATCTGTAACAAGAATAACGTTTATATTATTTTATCTTTTAATAGCGGTTACTTTGTTATCCTACACAGTTATTTATATTAGTATAATACATTAATATAGTTGACTGGTTGTTAAAAATATTTTTTTTCGGACGCTCCCTAAAAAATTTCCTTACGACGAAAAAACATGAACACAATTTTTTTTTTAATTAAAACAACACGTGGCGCAAGACGATCCAAGCTTATTTTCTGATAAAATAATTTTTTTTAGAAATATCTACTTTATGTTATTGTACATATAATTTTATTGAATTATAAGCTTTCACAAATAAGTCAATTTTGTAATAGCATCAGTTATAAAATGTGATAAAGACTGTTTTGTTATAAAATCCGTATATCAAGACATAGTTTTAATGATCACTATTTTTTTGAGGGGTAATTTAAATAAATAGATTCATAGAGATTTTATACATAATTTTCCCCTAATTAATTAATGAACAATATTATTTTAAAAGTATGTCATCAAGACTGTCAAGGATTCTTCAAAGTTTAAGATAGACAATGTGAACATGTTATTCGAAAGCCTTTATAAAACCAATATTACCTTTATAACCAAAACTTATAGAGCCAAATTTTTTAATACTTTAAAGCGCATTGGCCAACTTCAAGTGGATACAGGTTTATTTTTTTGTTAAAAACCTTACATACTTTTATCTCTATGGCACATTTGTCGCAAATATTGTCGTTTTTCCTTTTTTGAATATATAATGATAGTAGCTGACGACGCCTGATATGTTTTGACGTAATCATTGTAGAAGATGCCTAATAATTTTGAGCATTATAGTACCTACGTATTATTATTGGTGTTCCTTAGGTACCCTCGAAAATGAAACAAAATCCACTTTAATTCAATTCATAACATGTTCTTGTCTTAGAATTGTATATTGTCCTGACGATATGATTTAAGTTTTCAATATGTATTCTAATTCCAAAATACAAAAGCGGAACACATATAGCATTATTTTGTTTTCCTTTTTTTACACGATACTTAACTTTGTATATTAATATTTATTTAGGTCATAGATGACGATAGTCACCTTTTATATAAAGGTATTATTTGTAAGTAGATTATAAAAATATTACAATGTTTCCGATGTTACATTTTGAAATGAAGTTAGTATGGCAGTAACTTAATTTTTTTATTGCAAAATAAAATAGTTCTAAGTGAAAAAAATGCTATCAAATTAGTCTTACATTTGTTTTCGAAGTTACTTGGATTTAACTAGCTTTACAAATTATATGGATTACGAAGGTTGTGCACGTTACGCCCTATTGTAATCTTTTGTGTTAGATGCAGCAGTAAACATGTTTTCGTCTATGAAAACTATCTTCTGTCAGAATATATGTACAGACGGACATAATGACCTGATACATTGGATTCTGTCACGGAATGGTCGCTTCTGTTACGCTTCCTTACATGGCAATGAATAAGAGAACTTATAACTTAATTATTGAACAGATGACACGAGTATGTGAGTATGTAAAAACGTGAGGCATTAAGATAAGGCGCATGTAACGGTCGACAAACAAATAAAATAAGCGCGATAAAGATTTCGCTCAACAAAATGTATAGGCCAAAATCACCGAATCAGCTTTTATAAACAACAATAATGACGATAGACAATACGATAACTCAAGCGTCTGTCCATAGACACGCATTTATTTTTTTCTAACATCGCCCGTTTCTTAGAATGAAATAAAAATGTCACGGAAATAAGAATCTAAATATATAGACGGCCTGGAGAGAGCCGAGATGCGTTCTGTCGGCGCGCAGCCAACGGCTGGTAAGAAATTAATACCGTCTAGTATCCAAGACAAATAATAAGAGTCGTAATTAGGTCTCCATGGCGATACCGGCCGCCTTCGCCCGAGGCCGCGCTCCTTTGCCTCTTTTTAGGGTTCCGAGGAAAATGTCGAAAACGGAACCCTTATAGATTCGCCATGATCGTCCGTCCGTCCGTCCGTCCCTCCATATGTCACAGACATTTTATTCAAAAACTGTAACACCTATATCGATGAAATTCATAGCGTAGGTGTATTGTATAAACCGCTACTTACTTTGATGATTAAATAACTAAAATAAATTTAAGTACGGTAGCATTTTGTACTTAGGGTAAGGTTCTAGCGTTTTCTATGAAAATTTGTACTACCCAACGTTTTGTTTTTTAAGTTTGCCTATTGTCTATTTTGATTGATTGCCTATTGCCTATTGTCTATTGTATATCATGATTTTCTCATGAATCCCATTATCAGAACTGAACCAAATTAATGTGGGACCACACGCGAAGCACCAGCTTTCAAATTCAAAAAAATTAATTATCAAAATTGGTTTACGCAGTCGAAAGTTCTGAGTTAACAAACATAAAAATCACAGTAGGACTGAGAACCTCCTCTTTTTTAATTTTAAAGTCGGTTAAGAAGGATTTCTTTTGCAACCGAAATTTGTTTGGTGTTTTTCGAGTTTTCCATGAACGTATGATAACTTCCCACTAGAACAGTTGATTGTGTACATTTTCAACCATAAATTTTAGATACACAATGCAAACAATACACAATATGCAAAATTTCACTCTTACTCTACTTCATGTCAATAATGGCATGTAAGTAGCATCTGTCTGATTTATGTCATACGAGTATTGTGCCATTTGTTGTCGAGGACTTTATTTTAAACCTACTAGTGCTTTGGTACTACAAATAATACCATAGCAACAATGCAGTTATCTCAAAATTCTACAAGATGGTGCTAAAAAGCGACATTTAGGAAAAAAATATCGCAATTCACCGCGGGAGACAATAGACAAATTAGTATTTGAAAGCTGGCGCTTCTCGTGTGATCTCACATTAATTTGGTTCAGTTCTGATAATGGCATTCATGATAAAACCATATAAATCTTAAATTTGCATTAAGTATGTACGCGACAAATAAACGAATAACTCAATATCACGCTAACTGATTTCGATGATTCCTTTTTTATCAGAAAGGGTGTACTTCAAGGGTAGTTTGATAAGAGTTTGGTTAGGTTCTGATAATAGGATCCATGACAAAGTAATAGAACTTTTCAATTCTTTGGAGCAAATTAACAATACTTAGCCGAATCTTTTCTAAGTTATCCAGATATTTGCGTCAGCCAAGGAAACACTACATTATATCTAGCAATAGACACCGACTCCAAAAATAACAATAATTGTAACTACATTATATTATCGTAATAATTTGATTGACTTTCAAGTCGTCTAATATTTTTCATTTAATTTTACTTAGTAAAACTCTAAACACAGTTTGATCATTATTTCTTATTCATAGGTAGATGTTGAGTTAAATTTGAAGTGGGTAGGTAGGTACCTACCTCCTACCTTACCTCTTGCGTGGTAAACACATACATCGTACCTACATATTGATGAGTAGAAAAAGTAAGTTGATTATTAAGTTGTAGAAGAATATGCAATTATTTTTTTACTTTTTAATGCATATTTTTTTTTGGAATAGGTTTTGTTTTGAAGTCGGTTTTTTTTTGTTAAAATTTTTGTGTATCTTCGCAGAACAGCTTAGAAAGAAATGTGACAGAACTTTCAATGCGACGTGAGGTCGATTTTGATGAAATTTATTTTCATATGAAAATAGCTACTATTTTATAGAGTAATAAAAAAAACTAGCCAAGTGTGAGTCTTGTAGTCATGTGACGCTTATAGTAGTATTTCGCACGCCTTGTAGTAGGAAGATAATTTTATTACCGACAAAAAATATTCTGTCACCTTCTATAACCGTGAAGAGCTAAACAACAGTAGACTTGGCGAAGCCAGAACTTCTCCAGTCACAATCTATTTATCCGCACGACGCGGGCGACTCCAAATAAATGCGTATGCGCGGGGTACACTCGCACGATACTCTATCCCGGAGGAGTATTTCTAATTTCGCTAATACCGCAATAAATATCCGTCCGCGAGTCTAGAATGTTCCAACGGATCAATGTAATAAATTAGATAGGGAGCAAAATAAAAGCACGCGACCGCCGCACAGACAGACAGATTTGTTTCGATTTATGCGGTCGCCGCGCCCGGACGGCGACGACCCGCCGCGAGCGCTGGCGCGTTATCCTTAGCGCTCATAGCGACTAATCGGATTCCTGTAGGAAGCATGCGTCTAGACTCTAGACTATCACACCGGCTGGTGACCGAAATTTAAATCTTTCTGGCAAAAAAAGTAGAGAGCTGTAATTTGTGCTTTATTGTTTGTTTATTTTTAAAGCGAAATTGATAAATGACAATTGGACGAGAATTTATAGTGAAATATCAACGACGCCTCACGTTAGAAAAAAGGCGACCGTATACACAAGGCAAAGCGATGATATAACGGAAGTAGAGCAAAGAAAAAGCGACGTAAACACAAGGCAAAGCGATAGAATGAGATAGCGTCGCGCATGCGCGCGTTGTTGATGTAGGAGTCAGACGATATACATCACCAGCTGAGGTACCATACGTCATGTAATTTATAGTTATTTATAAGCAAAAAGAGATTGTGAAGACAATTTCCACAAATGCAAGGAATGCTGCATAGAACACGATGTGAATCAGCGGACTCGGCTGGACACAGTCATTTTATTAATATTATAGATAAATCTGAACTTACAGTCGGTAATGAATTTTATATATAAATCCAAATAGAAACAAACAAAAAGTTTTAATTATTACATATCCATTCCATAATAAAAGAGAACTTGGGCATAATTTGATTAGACATCTACGGACGGTTAAATATGAAGCGACGCTGTGACGACTCGATATATCGATAACCCTTCGTTGATAAACGGACAGACATTTGGTGACACGAAATTAATAGATTTCAATAACTCGCGTCGCGTTCCTCCAGACTTTTTGTATTGTCAGAGAAACCTACGCGTTAATAATAAATCAGGAAATACGAAACGCCGGGACACGCGTCACTTCATTTCGGGCACTGGAATTAGTCCGGCGCCTTCGAAGATATTTTCAGAAATATACATTACATTTACCCTGAGTCACTTTGCATTGAGGCGAGCTAATTTGGGAGGGCGTATAAGATCATTTAAAAATATGAAATCTGTACAATTATATAATGTCATTATTATAAAGGTTTTATTGTTAGTCTGTGGATATAATGATATTTTGCATGATCGTTCACAAGTCTATAAATATATTTTGAAAACCTCGCGAGGGAAATATTTGGATTACAAGTTTTGTGTGTAACCAAATATTCAACGGCCGGCAAAATGTGTGCTAGCGTATTATTGATGTCCTATAAGTTTTAAAAATGGATACTGAATTTCTTGCTATGAAATTTTGACGTTCTTTTTTGTATCTAGCATTGCATACACGTAAATAAAAAAAAATATATACATTTGTATATGTATGAATTGCCTATTTTTTGTTAATCAAACACGAACATCAAAAACATTAAGTTATACAATGAATAAAATAATGCGACTACGCTCCGTTTATTCAGCATTTGTATGTGGACAGAATCAAATGGACAATACCTATATAATTTCAAAATAGATATTTTTCACATTTCTGCAATTTTATGTAGTATTCCAACGAATTATCGAATTCGTACAGTTTTTGGGATAAACAAAAATGTTTATTACTTGTAACGGCCACACCTATCACGCCGTCTAAGGATATTTCTTAATAGCACGCTTAATTGTAATGCGCATGAGTCTGTTACGCAGATCTATCCCGGCATCTAAGTGTCGAGCGTCAATCGCGCCGTCGGGTCGGGCGGGCGAGGCGCGTGCCGGCGCCGCGCTCGCAGCTGGCCGGTTATCGCGGTACAGATAATGACATAATTTCGCGTGCTCTTATCTCATTACCGTCGAAATTAACCGGACTTGTAACTACTAACCGGAGATTTAATGGGGAATATTAACAGTGAGAATGTACATGTAACATTCTGTTATATGGAAAATGAGATCTCTTGATCGATTAAAGATAAGGGCAAAATCGCTATATCAAAGCGGATTTGAGCTGCAGTTCTGATCATGAATAATAAAGAGCTTTAGCAACTGTTTCAATTTTAATTTTCTGTAGAATAGAGTAATTTATTTTTATAATTAAATAAATATTATTTTATCGACAATCGAATTAACCTTGATTACTATATGAAAAGCTGTAAAAACTATCAAAAATGGTTGTTAGAATGAGTGGTAGTTAAGTATAAAGGTCGATTCCACCATGCACCGTCAATCTGTCACTGACGTTAATTGGCCGTCAGCTTAGATTCTTATATGATAAACCGACGAGTTATCGAACGATTAGCGCTTGACGGGCTATTATAAATTTAACAGGGCTTAGCGAAATCGGCCCTAAATTCTTACAGTTGAACGATTATAATTGCTGACTATTAACACAAACTAGATCTTATTTTGTACGTTATAAATCCTACTAGCGCAACGACCATTCAGGGACTCGACCGGACATTGACAGCAACGTATTGAAACCAAAATTAGAAAAATGATCCCGACAGGAAGTCGAACTTAAATCCTCTAGCAACTGAAATAAGCGTCTTAACAACGAGACCACAAAAATCATCTACGAATGATAATACGTCAATATCGTCTACAAATTATGTCGTAACCTTGACATATAATTTTCTATATTTACTTTGTCAGTGCCATAGTGAATCAATTCACAAATATATACCACAAACACAAAAACACTCTAGCCTTGGACAATATTTTTTCAAAGTTTATTTTTGAGCACTGACTCAAAAGCGAGCTCAAGAATTTCTATCGTTAAAAACTGACGTTTGCGATCTAGAGACCAAAAGTTATAAAACAAACAGAAGCAGCATAAAAATTTTAATTGTATTGGAAGACAAAAAAATGTTTAACTTATACATGGTATTCGTTTAGCTGTATGGATCAGGCATTGGATTTGTATCGACAATGTAACATTGGAATATTTAACCTTTTTGTTTATGGTCAAACTTGCACTTATCGACAGGATTCGCTTTATGAGCGTTCTTCTTTTAAAATCCATGTCGCAACGAGTTATAAACTGTTAATGTTGCCAATTATGTAAATATCTTCTTATTAACTGATGCCTGTCTATGGATATTTGCATATATATAAGTTATAACAAAAAAAAATAACTTCCTACCTTAAGTCTAGCCTTAGATTCCTTCCGTCGACGGTGATGTTGTAGTGCAGCATGTGGTCCACCGTATGCTCCTTCGAGTTCAAGGAGCGTCTCGCTCTCGCATGGCCGTGTTCGTGTGAGTGGGAGAGGGTCCGCGATATGAACTCTCCCTCTCGGGACACTCTTACAGGAGTGACGACTTCCGCACGCTCCGGGTCCAAGTGCAGGTGGGAGTAAATACCTGCAAAGAGACCATACTTTACCAGGAGCCAAACGGACAACTAAAAAGTTTTTCATTTGTAAGTTCGATCGTGACATCCTACCTTTCTATTTATACTTTTATCCCATTTCCAAACATTCGAATATTATCTCACGCCTATTTCCCAGAGAGGATAGCAGAAACCACAGATTTCGACATGTGATCTTTGCATGTTTCCCTTGCTTCACCGATACCCATAAACCAATGGCATCCATCTCGTCGATTTCAGATGCTTAAAATTTGGCCTTTCTTTAATATGCCGCTGATTTGGTCAGCATGAGATTTTCTTAGTCGACCCTTGCTTGCTAACCCTCTCATTATACATATATATTACTCGTGAAAATGTATTTTATCAATATACTTTCATTCAACCTTTCCATTCAGTTTATGTGCATAGACCTTTTAAATACCTAATCTTTCTAATAATTCTCACGGAGACAATTATTTTGCTGTCTCTATTGAAAATCCTTAATGACTGTCGATTGACCGCATTCACTTCTACCCGCGTTCCGATTTTTTTTTTCTTTTAAATCAAATTAAAACACATTCACTGGTCACTGGTCGCGCAGGTGTTAACGCGTTTATTTTTAATTTTTTGTCGAATGGATCTGCTAGATGTCGTGTAGACTTATTTATGTTTGATTTGGTTATCTGGGTTAAACGCGGTGTGACATGTGGCGTACTCGGAGATATATACTCACCTAATTGTTAATGGCAGTTACAATATTAACCAAACGGGGATAGGTTTAAGAAAGGCAAGAAATGAAAAAACATTTATTGTGAACAAACTCTCTAAAACTGAATTAGTGGAAAACCACTAATTAATAGTCAATAGCTACTATTTTAAGATGTCCAAAGTATACGACCAGCAATAAGTGGTTATCCACTCTTTCAATTAGTAGAAATGATTACAAATTAAAATTGTTAATTTTCTACTAATTAAAAAGTATAATTCTACTATTATAAAAGTGATTATTTTACTAATTGTCAAGTGACTACTAATTCAGAACTACTAATTCAGTAGTGAAATTGGGCCATATTACTTTTTCAATTAGTGAAAAATTACTAATTGAAAAGTAACGCCTACAAACTTAGACAATCTGTAGTAGATTCAACTAAAAATTACTAATTTTGATGTAGTTTCTACTATTACTACTTGAATTAGTAAAAATTCTACTAATTCAGTTTTAGAGAGAAGAGACCCATAATTCTGATTAATCGAGTAAATACTTTTAATCGACTAATCAGACCAACCTGACGAACGTGAAGTTGAATACGTGATTGTAAAACAATGCGATAATGTTTCGAAATATGGAAAATGGTTTGGGTAGTGATATTTTTGATTCCTGAGTGTATCCAAATTTGATTTGTGTTACTATTTCGTATATATTTGATGTTAATAATAGGAAATTTTAATTCAAAACACTTTTTTTTAATTATAACAGGTTCAAATTCTAAATGACCTTTATGGGTATAATGAAACTAGACTCCACAAAAAAAGGTATCTTATTTATTCCATGCAGGCATCGACATTTTGCATTTTAGTTCGATATTCTCTGAAGATCGAATAACAAACCAATCTAAATAGCCTTATTTTGAAACAAATATGACAGAAGTTGCACAATTGTTTGCAGAAAGTCTAAACTTAAAAACAATTGCACTAAAGAAACGCAGTACCTGAGGACTTATCTCAGGAAAAGGCTAAATATTATAATCTAAGTCCATATTCAAAATAAAAAATTATTAGGGGGTATCTGCTACTTACGTGGAGTGGTTTTTTTTTTATTAATTCGCATCTCTCCCTCTCTTGCCTTCTCTCGTATGGAATTTAGTGAGATGTGAACGGATCTCATCACGTGCGATTTTGCCAACAACTTTTGACTAATCAATTATTTTATTAACATGTTTATATTACCGAACAAGTTCGATGGCGATAATAAGAGTATATTATGTTACAGCAGTCTACTTTTTGAATTTCAATATCAATATGAGATTTTCCATGACTCCACTTCCTCTAAATGAGATTTGGTGAGATTTTGCCGGACGTTTGCCCTTATTTTGACTGCACGTAATTAATTCACGTCCGCTTGATGATTGGATACTAAGTTTAATCGGCTTTTTTTTGAACTTTTCCAATTATTTTCTTTCGTCGTATATACCACGCACTCAAAATCGAAACATCATTATTTCATAGGACATTAAATAACATTAGGAATACGTTATTACTTTTTTGCCAATTTACACTTTACCGCTTAACAACTCGAAAGGAAGGCAGTTTTCCCTCGCTTAGGTAGCTGTTTTCTAATTTTGTCAGACATAACCAAAATAGCAACAAAACCAATGCTGAATGAAACAGCCTGAAATCGAGTCGGATGTTCCCAGCTCGACTTCTTACCAGATACACCATTTCAGTGGTTGTTCAGTAACGCTCTTGAATTTGTATAAGGGCAAATTTTGTGTACACGAGCCGCTAACAACCAATAACATTTTTGTTGGTGATACTTTCTTATCGGGGGTGATTAGTTCAAATTAGCGAGGGACGACAGGTCAATGCCACGCCGGCGCCGCCCGCTCTTTGCTATCTGGTGTCTACTACGCCCTATTATCATCACGACTACAAAAACAATTAACGGTAATTATGAAAGCATTTGAATGAAACACACGACAATTGGAATTATTGTACTTAAAAAAATAGTTTAAAATGTCCAGACCACTAATTCATTTCTTTCCTGTATTGTATAATTTTTATGTTTTACGAAAATTTAAACAAGTTGTTCGATTGCTTGATTCTGTATAAAGTATTATTTAGCTTGTCCGTTTTCGAGTGACGTGTTATATTCGACGCATATAAATACAAGTTCCTCAGTTCCCCGTTCTAGACTTTCAACTGAGTTACTATCTCAATTAAAAATCTAGATTTACATATTTATGCAAATCCGATGATGATGGAATAGTTTGATAAACCTTACTTAAGAAAGCAGCTGTATAAGTATTATCCGATTACTAAAGAAGCCTTCAAAAACTAACAGCATTGACTGATAAAAGTTTAAAGTCAATCATTAAACATTACCCGTATCACGAGCGTGTTTTACAACAGTCAAAAGCGACACCTTAAGAATTTTAATTTTATTGGTAAAATTATTATTGACACCCGATTTCAATTATATGCATTACAATCTATTACATATTTGTTTATGGCTCAATGCAATGGCGTTGCAGAACAATAAAATAAAGACAAAGCATCGTAAAATGTTTACATATTGCATTTTTAATATGTAGGCCCTATTTTTTTTATGCCCGCACAAAACAATGTAACTGACTGATTTAATATTCCCGAGGACGAGAAACAATAAAGTTAATAGTGTAATAGTAACGTAATTTGTAATACAATTGATACAATTTAGATACGGCGTGACGACAGATGTCGTGGCGATAAAGAAGACAGACAAATAATGGCACTTGGGCTGTTTCTATTTTAGGAACTGTTGATAACGCCGCTAGATAATTTTATGTAATCAAGTATATACAGTTTCATTTAATACACGTGTAAATGTTAGAATAAACGCCCTAGCATAATCGTGTGGAGGTTGGAAAATGGTACATTATTTGTCAGGCGATCTGTCTGCCACGGTTTTTATTTGGAGTGTAGTACGTAAGACGGTACGATTACAGGTACATAATAAGTGCCTTTAAACTCTGAAAATGTGGTAATACAGGTCAGTTGCGATCATAAAAAGGTGAGTTGTAAAAATAAAAAGTAATAAAATAAACCTAGGTAAAAGAAAAAATAAGAACGTTACTAATTTTATGTAATTAGCAATAGACAATCGCAAGAGAGATCTTATTTAGACTTGTCTAATGACATTTCACTCTAAAGAGCTTATGAAAAATTTTATTTTGTTTCCGTTTTTATTTTGTTTTCGATTGGAATACAGGTTTCTTATAAAATTGTTAAGCAAACAATCATTTTAACAGATTGCAAGACAATCCACTAGACACACTGCATTAAATCATTTTATTTCCGCTAAGCATATCGAAAATTTACGAAATTATCAATTTCAGTCGGATTCAAAACGATCTAAATCTGTTCGGGCCTCGTCAACGTTCTGACATTCCAATACGTTATTCTGAAAATTATCAAAGCGTTATCGGAATTTCTATACTTAAGTATATGTGTGTGCCAACGTATGTGGCCATTTTATTACAAAGCCCATAAACTTAAAAAAAAAAGACAATGACATACGGACACATTTTTTAATTACATATATCAAAAAACATCAGAAGTGAAACCTTCAGACAAACTGCGAGAAAATGAGACGATACAGTATCAGGACTAGATTGATTACAGAGTATATTTATTATAATATTGGTACCAAATGCAAAAGTTATTTTTCATTTTATTATTCAAGTTTAATGTTTTCAATTTGAACAGATACAATAAGCAGGTGCACATGAGCACACATACCTCTTTCTCTCACATTCTATCTCATATCATATTTTATCTCATTCTCTCGCAGACATTCTATTTCATCTCACATTCTATCTCATTCTCTCTCACGCTAGATCCTATAGATGTATATGGTTGTCTCTGTTTACTGTCGCTTTTTCGTTTCATCGAGTTTCAAACCGCATCTTGCTAAAGAAGTTTTCACTTAAAAAACACAATATAAACAAACCTCAAAAGCACATTCAATTCCTAAGTTATTACTAGATTTGTAATATTAATATATATATATATACACATATATAGTGTAAATTAAGTTAGTACAGGTAGGCCTTATAGGCTGGCCGTGCTCGTCCAAATATTATAACATAGATCAAAACATTAAAACACGCCCGCCAGCCTCGCGATACGTCACGGGCCATTAAATGATATTTACCGAGCGCATCGCCGTGATTCGGTCAAAGCGACGCCGGCGGTTTTGTGATGGACGCGCGTGGGCGCAGACTCTTTGCTTAGATTGCTTATCTTCACGATCCATATTTTTTTATATACATATACACGTATTCGGTATCGAAAGAACGGATGGCAGCGATGCTTGTCCGTCTCTGACTGCTTTTCTCGAACTTATCGAGCAGATAAGTGTTAGAAAAATGCATGTTCTGAAGTATCAGGAGTGTATTTCTAAAAAGTGAAATCGGTAATAAATAAAACATAAAAAGATTTATTTATTGTTGCAGCGATGGATGAAAAATATATACAGATGTGAGTAGTAAGAAAAAATCTAAGGGATAGAAACAGTTTTAGTCGGTAAGAGGTTTTTAATCGTCCAGCTAGGTCTTGGAGATATTATCAGAGATTGATAAACAACTGTCATTCACACAAATTTTCAAATTTTCAGTGCATCGAGGACGCAACGCAAGATGCTATGCAGGTTTTAAACGATACATAACAAGGAATTATTGTATTATTAAAGCTTCTATTTTGATGAATAACTTGCCAGCACATGTTAGCCACCATCATCATCAACATCATCATCATCACCATCATCATCATTAACTGTTGACGTGGGATGAGGTATAACAAAGCAGAGTATTCAAGCTTATTGAATTATACCAGGCATGAGTGAAGTATTCAAAATCAAAATCATTGTAACTTAGCTATGTTAACGGAGTTTAGAAATACAATGAATTTGACAAAGTTTGACGCAAAAAAGAAGTTGAAAAAAATATGTAAGGCGGACTTTTAGTTTTAATATTTTAGTGATTTTGTGAAATAATTAAAGACATTAGAATTTTTATTTATAAGAATAAAATTACACATAGTAACATTTATAGGAAATACAATTTGTTCGAAAATTATTTATCATGGCTTATGTAACTGTAATTGTTACGTTTCTGTTTTTGACTTGATAATGTAATAAATAGGAATTTTGTAAATGAAACAAATTATAATTTGGAACGGTTGCGATAATGTACAATAAAACTTAAAGATAATTCCGACAGTAAAATTTTTGGCTTTTCAAATTCACACAATATAATCTGCAGCGATAAAAGTAATTAAATATCGGCAGGCCAAACCTACACGACTGTCGATATTCAACTTTTTTTTCATTTTATTTTTGCTTTTACTGTATTTTTATTTCATATTTAACTTTCATTTTTATACGTAGATAAAACCATTTTTATAGATATTTTAAAAACATAATAATAGTCGACATAAGCATAAGTAAGTATTATTTTCAATCATTTCTAAAAAGGACCACCCATAATGGGAACACGAGTATGAAAATAAAACGGTGAATTTTTTAAAGTGAATTTGCGAATTATAAATTATATTATGTTAGCTTTCGCTCCTAGCTCCGGCCGTGTCCACTCTCCAGCTCGTATGGACAGACAATGGATCTTTTACATCGACCGATCACGCTGTCAACCATGTTCCTATATCGTTCCTGCTTTCGATTTCAATTCAGGTCCCGCTTTTGATTTCGATCTAGAATTATATATTCAAAATATACCTATACATAATATAATAAAATAGAAACGTGATAAAAACTATTATGATACTCTGGGGTTTAAATTATTACGACACCGAATTTCAACAAATTCCGTCCAGTAGTTTTTGCGGAATTTGCGAAAAATTCACAGAGAGACAGACTAACATTTTAAAAACCATTGAAACGTATACCATCAACGTTTTTTATATCTCCCAGAGTAGATTTTTAAAAATACGTTTAATATACAGATTTTCCCTCTCTGTTGTTTAAAAACAGATTACACTGGTTTCAAATATAATATGCATTCGATGATAGCAATACATTTATCAATAAGGAACCCATCCTTATTTTAGAACGGAATCGAGAGTGAGATCGATATCACAACTGGGACCTGCGAAGTAATTCTGTAAACTTGAAACTCAGTCGGTACCGTTATGACGTCAAAACGATGTCAACCAAAAGCGCGCGGTGGTAACCCTGACGTCCTGACGTAATTTTGACTTCATGTTTACAGAATCAACCTGCAGGGTCGAAGTTAGGATCGGAACGTGTTGAAAAATTGTATCTTGATCGTGAATAGAAATTCATTGGACGAGCGTCCGGTATTTTCATGGGAGGACGACTGAGAAACGTTTTCTTTTAAGTGAGACTTTCGAATGACCGAAATGTGTTACTAAGTCTTGTCAATTGATCTCTAGCCCATCATTGAGGTTCTGGACATCCGTGTAGTTCGGCGACTGCCATAATGCTTACACACGGGATATAAAATGAAACTCAAAAACCAGTTAACTTGATGCTTATTAAGAATCATCGATTACCTAAGCTCGGTACGCCGCGGCTGGCTGCTGGTGATGTGATTTTTGAATTCCGTATATAAAGGACGCGAACGGAAACCTATTACTAAGTCTACGCCGTTTCGCCGTTCGTTCTTCCATCCATGATATCTATGATAAACGGCCAGTTAAAATTTGTAACAGAGTATGTGTTATCATGTCGCATTAAAAAATAGAAAAAAAAGAAAAAAATTGAAGCAGTCCCTTAAAAGAAACATTTTCTTTATAAATTCTGTTTTCATTCTATCTTTAAAACGGTAATAGATATGAGCATTAAATTATTAAACTTTGTGTGATTATGGTGCACATTCTACAGTAAAACAACAAATAAGAAATACCGAACAAGTGTAACTGAAATTTCGGCTAAGAATTTAATAAAAAAAAATTTAAGTTCCAAGTAATATGTAGTCAACATATTCACCCGGTCACGGGTAACACTTAAAAATCTGAATACAAATGGACTTCCATGCATACATACATAAATCGGCAGCAATCAACATCAGGCGCTTGCCTGCAATATGCATCAACATGCAGCATGCAATCCATCGCTGATCATCGAATATGTTTGTCCACTACAAATCCTTATCATTATCATCACCACATCCTCCGCTTAGGCAAAAGCAATGGTTTTCACTAACAGCAACAAGAACTCATTTTAATATTCCTCAGTTTAATGTACATATTTTGAAAGGTTAGTCTAAGATCCAGAGTAAGAAAAACTTTCTCTCATCTTTTAATCGGTTGAAATAATATTCTAAGTAAGTAATTAAATATAAAGAATTTGATAATGTAAACTTTACCAGAAAAATCCTGCTGTCGTTAAAGATTAATTAATCTTTAATTAATGCTGCTTTGTATTGGATTATTTCACAGGTTCATTGAATTGTTCCAAAGCCCCATTATAATGTAGGGTGTTGTGAACTTATTACATGTTAAGTGACTGCGATTTTACTGACAGCTAAAATTTACATATTAAATTACAGTAATATTTTTTTAAACGTTCATTTTTGTATCTAAATACGCAAACTCATTCAGCACTGAACATCACATCACCATTTTTTGCCGGAAAAACGCAGTAACAGCAGAAAAAATATTGGCAGCAGGATTTTTCTGCCAACTATTATATTCTCGATTTTTTTTAAAGAACATCATTTTATTCGATTTAAAGACGAGGCAAGGTTTTTCGAATGCCGGATCTCGGGCTATAAACGCCAATCCAATCTTCACCTCCGAGAATAGAATCGAGTACCTCGTAGTTGTTCAACTTCGCTCCACTGAGCGAGCTAATCCAATGTAACAATTACTCGGTACGTCTCGGCCGGCCCAGTCGCCGACCTCGCTCCGCGTGGGCGATTGTATTTCGCCTCTGGACGATTTTACTATTAGGTAAGTGAAAATACCTATTCGATTTGGCTGGATCTCGTTTCGGGGACCGCGATCACTATACGAGTATAACGAAGGGGACAAAAAGGAGTGTTTGCCTGTTTGAACGTGTTTAGTTCCATACAAGTAGATTTCTGTGGTTTAATTCAATTTTCTAAAAATGAATTTATTATTCAATGGAATGGTTGATTGTCAAATAAACAGCATTTTTCATTTTTTTTGATTCCTTCTTTTCTAGCATTATTATATTGGTATGAATCAATTACGAAAAATTTTGCATATATTATTAGGTCGGGGAAAAGTTTTTTCATATTTTGTAAGTAAAAAGTTGCAATAAAATCTCTTTGGTTGTGCTGTTTGTATCTGGCTAGTTTTGATACCACTAAATAGATGACATTGTATAAAAATAAAAAAAAGTAAAAACGGTCTCCCATCATTTTTCTATTGTTTTTCTGTCCACCAAAATAAGTGAAGCTAACGTGAAATTTGATACATTTGAAGTTTTATTACAAAAAAAAAAAGGAAAAAACGACACAAGCCGTGAAGAAATTTGTGACGTTTATGGACCTAATGTCGTATCGGTAAGAGTAGCACAAAACTGATTCAAGCGTTTTTTATTCCGGTAATTTTCATGTCAAAGATGAACCTCGCTCTGATCGGTCTGTTACGGATAAAGTTGATGCCATTTTAGAAAAATCGGCATAGCTGAAGAGCTGGGGATCGACCACGAAATTCTTTTGACCCATTTCAAAAAAGTTTGATACTCGAGTCCCACGCGAGCTTACTGAAAGAAATCTTATGAATCGTGTAGGTATTCATTTGCGATTATCTATTGAAACGTAATGAAACCGAACCGTTTTTGAAAATATTGATCACAGGTAATGAAAAGTACATTACCTACGACAAGAACTTGCGAAAAAGATCATAGTTAAAAAAGCAAGTAAGCTCCACAGGCTATAGCTAAACCCGCATTAAGTTGATGTTGTGTTTATGGTGGGATTGGAAGGAGATTATTCTTTATGAACTTTTACGGCCCGGAAAAACCATTTGCAAACTACTGACAAGAGAAAAATATGAAAACTTTGTCCCCGACCCTATATATATATATATATATATTCACTATATAATTGTAATACAAATCTGTTACGAGTTCTCAAAAAATATTTCTATATTTCTCAGTATTGAATGAATGAATGCTTCACACTGTACATTATCATCATCAACAGTTACAACTTTCCACGTTCGTGGAAATAGTATACATGTTTAACCGATTTCATCTTCAAGACATTTTGTCGGGCAGCCGTCCAGAACCGAGTCGGTATAATTAGGGTGTCACTGGCATGCAAACTGCTAAACTGAGTTGGCGCGCGCAGAATTGTGTCAAACGACATAATTCTGGATCCTATTCCGCTTCCTGTCGTGACGTACCTTTAGGAGTTTTAATCTTCCGACATACGTTACACGATATGAATTATTAGTAAATCGATCGATTGCAACTATTTCAATGCGCGACGTCGCTTCCATCGTCCTCGCATTTGATCGATTAAAATCGAAACTTCATCGATTCGGGATCGTGAAAAACGGCACAACGATAACTTGTCGCGATCGCAGTCGGTCAGGAGCACGCAAATTTTCAATATCGCCTTATACAATTCGCCGGAGTCAAACACCTGTTCGCGATTACGCGCCTTGTACGTGTTTGCGTAGGTGTTTGCGTATGTGGATATACGATACGTTTACAATGGCCATCTCTCGGTTTGTATTGAAATGAAAATGTTACTATGGATTGCCTCACAATCGTGTCCTAGGTCTTTTACTCATATAGAACATATAGTAATTACATTTAAATAGGACTTAGTACTTTTAATTTTATCGTTAGAGGATGGACGATGTATTTGAAACTATGATTATACAAGTTAATTGAATTCACTACGTGCATTATTCGGTTATGATTGTACTAATATAAAAGTTAATTAGAACATTGAAGCGGGACAATTCAAGTTTTACTGAGAAATGATTTATTGGCTCATCGGATGTCAACGATTTCGTAGCAATTTTTTAAACATAAAATTATACCGATAAGCATAATACCCCTAGTGAACTCATCGGTTTAGTTTTATTTTTGATATATTTAATATACATCTACGGCTCAATTCGGTAGAGAATCAATATTAGTGTGTACAATGTTACAGTATGTTACTGGACAACCGAGCTCCATCGGTGTCTTTCAACTTTTCCGTGGGAATGTAAATGACTTCGCTTGGGAAAAACTACATATATTCATTTCGAATAATATTCGATCGCAAAGATTACATATGTATTTTATTCACGTAGTCCCATTTATAGTGTCTATCGTGTACTTAGTAGCGCCATTTGAAGGTATGAATTAAAAGCATGGCAACAATGGATTTGAAAGGTTAAGATTTTTTTTATAAAGTGATTTTTTATTTAGGCAAAGGGATTATATAGATAAACTAGAAAGGCCGTTAGGACCGTTTGCGAAATCCACGTGGCGTGTGAACAAGAATTGTTTGTTTAATAGTATAGGATTATTACGTATTATATCATAGTTCTCAATTTTTAATAATGTGCTTCATGTCTTAAGTTATTGCGTATTTTACTCTTAAAAATAATATATAAAATATTTATGGTTGATAATTAATTGATAGTAGGGATTGTAATCACCATTTAGTAGTAAGTTAGTTAGTGTCGTAAAAAAATTATGCCTTTATAGCCAATTAGCATTTTATATATTTTAGTGTCGTATTTTAACTGCTGACCTTATTAATTGATCTATTTTACTAATAAGCTCTCGCTTATTTCCAAGGACAACGCGCAAAGACCGCAGACCTTCACATGATGCAATTTTTGTATATCCTTCATTTCACTGACATCCATCCATCGCCGTGAAAATTAAACTAAAATGTCACTCTAAGATGGTGCTGGCTAGATTGCCAGAGAATTCCTTCTTGGGCTTGTCCTAAACAGCTGCACGGTATCTATGAAAATTCCCATATTCGTAAATTAGGAGCCGTAGGTTCGATTGCGGCAATGAGGTGCGAGTGAGGTGAGTCCCCAAGAAGCTACGCACAGACTGGGAAAATCCTTTCTCTTTTATCTTTATCTTGTGGTAATAAACTATGTAAGTTTTTAGATCACACTGAAAAGTTAAAAAAATATAATTACAATATGTGAAAAAAAAACTCTTATTTATTAAGCAATGATAGAATATTATAGTGTATTTATTATTATATACCATAAATTTAACCTCTTAGTAACCATATATCAAATTTGTATTCACAGAGATTTCGTTCATTTGCTTAACCCCTGGGACTTCCAGTGGGTCTAGTGTGACGGTCTAGACAAGTTTCTCTATAGGTTTGTCCCTTTGGCTCATAATATTGGGTGACAAGGATAACCCTATAGAGAGACTCCTCTCTAGGCCGTCATGCTAAGCCCGCAGGTGGGTATTAAGCCGTCAGTATTTCTCACGTGCCAAGTGCATGCTGGGAGTTCCACGCTTATTCCAAAAACTCTTCAGACATAAAAAATCCGTCGTGTTATCTGTTTAACTTTATTTGTTGGATGTATTATTGGTACAATCAAAATCAGACGCATTCCAAACTTAGGTATTTAGAAATGTAACCCCATAAACAGTTTATCATTTTTTATTTGGCGTAATTAAATAGCAAAATATATAGCGGTGTAATTGTCCACTTTAATTTCTTTTTTAGGGTTATTTTACATTTAATATATGCGCCAGCTGCACACTTTTCTGCAGCCGGCAGGCGATAACATTAAAATTTATGAATAGAAATTTGTTATCTGTCTTATAATCATTTCTCACATGCGATACACGGTTTAAAAATTGCATGCGTATGTAAATATATTACCGATTCGAAGCCTTATAAATCGTAGACTGCTCTATGAAATTCAAAGCTTGTCAGAAAACTTGTACCTACTTTTAAAGGACCTATTTCAGCATTCGTCATTCAACAGATTCGATTGACTTTTATTTTTTTTTTATTAGACTAAATATGTAGCGGCCGTCAACAAGACAAATATTCTGATACCAGAAACATTGAAATCGGATAAAGAATCATCACGACTCTAGAGTGAAACGTAGCACACATACCTAACATATAAGTCTGCAAATACATTACCCTCCTCTGTATTTCGCAGTCAGTCTCACTCGACTACTTTACATTCACTTGGCAATTTTTATGTATAGTCAAATTCACGTTCACCCTGCATAAGACTATTTAGGACTGGATTGTCGGTGAGCTCCTTTATGTACCAATGGTTTTCCTTAAATTAAGATCTTCAAATAGTTTGTCTAACAAATATTTATTTCCAACATTAAGTTAGCATTTGCAGTAAAAATTGCCCTTCTGTAGAAAAATATTAGAATTTTTTCAAACTTTGCTAGTGGATTCATTATTTATATTTTATTCGTTTAAAAATTACACCCATTTATTAGGAGAGTAGTCAGAGGCCATAAATTTCTATGAAATAATAAATTATAAATTCATAAATCCACGAGATACGATCTTAGCACAACTCTTTTGCTACACTGACGTCCATTATACAAACTCGTCGATTTCGGGCGTTCAAAATTTGTTTTTTTTTTTAAGTAGCCACCGATTCAATTGTAATATTTAAATTATTGTTCTTTAAAAAAATTGTGCGCTTAGTGAAGTAGCGATTCCGTTTAGTTTTTAGTGCACCCCATCTATTCCCACAGAGAAAAAAAATCAAGATACATACTAAATGTAATGAACATATCAGATGTCCAAAACGGCGTCTATGCTGGTGTACCAATTTATGAGCGCGATAGGGTGCCGTGTCTACGAAGAGCCTCGTTTGTCCGTCGAAGTACACGACATTGCTGCGAGTTCGTTGGTACAGCCCCGGGGCCGGTTCGTTTGAGACCACCTGCCGCCATGTTAAGTACGATTTATTTAATTATTCAACGTCTATGAAGCCGTTAAACAGAACCTGTTATGTTCTCGCGCCGCGTGCGAAACGTTGAAATTGTTAGTTGAGAAATATTCTTCACCGTACGTTTCTTCACTAACAATTTCGTGTTCTTCGCCTCTACATTTGTGACCGTAGTTTACAGGTGTTCTCGAAGCCGTATACCGTTTTGGCGGTGTGAAGTTAGCGTTATAGGGTCACATTGATCAAAATATAAATTGCTGTGGACATCTTGATTGCTATGACGCTATCTGCACAATGTTTCAAACGCGTCTAACTTCGGTGTAGTTGTGCGTCGTCTGCTGTGGGGGGAGTAGACCGCATTATGGAAATATTTATCATCTATTGCGTTTATAGAAAGAAATAATTAGGGCTATTATAATGTATCAATGAAACATCCATAGTGATGCGAGATGTATAATGGATATTGTCACGATGTTGAACTAAATGGTAGAAGTTTTAAGCGAATTCCCATATTAAAGTAAAGTTTATTTTGATATTTAAAATATGCCGAATGGAGGAAAGCAGATATAGTCAAATTACAAAATCATTTTTTTAGTTTATCGTAATATCGCATGTCAATAAGTAAAAATCTCAGAATTTAATCTCAATAAATCGCAGTCCGATCGTACGAAAGCCAATTACGGCACTTTCTTTCGTGTAAAAAGCTCGTAATATATCAACAAAGGAGAATTTAAATTAAACGAATGAATAAAAAGAAAAAAAAACATAAAGAAACTCAAGAGGCACGAAAAAAAAAAAACCGTCCACGCCATCGATGTAATACACGCATCAGCGCTAATAAATACGTAAACAGAGATACGCGAGCGGGCGTATGCTCAACGGATGTGACGCGCACGCGGCAAACTTGACGCGAAATTACGTGATGTGCGCGCCACCGGCACTTCCGTCCCCCGCGCTGTGAACGGAAACGACCGATTTGTGGGTTTCGCATTCAATGCAATCTATTGTCTCGCCCTGTGGCGCCGCGTCACGGGGCGCCCTGGAAATTCGTCGAAGATATTGAAATTTCATTCACGGGCCGTGAATCGATCCGCGGGCGTTTCGCAAAACCGGCAAGCGGAAAAGGTTTTAAGCGTCCGACCGCTAGGTCTACTGTCCCTCGATCTTTCTGTTTCAGATCTTAAGGTCCCCGCGCTGGCCCAGCGCGTGTTGGGGGCCGCTAACGACCTTTGTCATTAATACGACGGTGATATGACGATGATGATGACGATGTCCGGGACCGACAGCTCAATGTCCTTTCCAAGGTAAGTATCGTAATAATGTGCCTTAAATTGAGAACTTATTGGCCATTTCACCCGTGAACAGTATCGAACATAGTATCTTCGAATTCGATGGCAACATCTTTGATCACTGTGCCGTCTATTTTGAATCTCAATTTTGTCGTTTGATCGGGTCGTTTCGGATTACGAAGGATATAAGATAATGGCAGCGATAGTTCAATGAATAGTAGCTTGTGTGTAGGTATTGCGCATACGCATGTAGGTCATACGTAACTTATGAGTATGGTGAAGTCGGAGCTTCAACTTCATCTATCTATGTCTACCTAACTTCCAAATACTCTTTTCATTTGAAACTTTTCAAAATTGTATTGGATCGCAAATATCATAATTCACAATTTATAAAGATATAACCCAAAAACATTCTTCAATGAGTGCTGAAATTATTCAATGTATTGTTAAAAAAAATACTGTAACATTGAATCATATTTCTTTTTAATTGTAAACTTCATATTTTTTCTGGTGTTTACTCATGTACATTATTAATGGTCAACAAGGCCCTGTGTTTTGAAATAGACATAAATACGCGTGACGATCACATATGTTGTTTGTTCATTTAAGATCACATTTAAGTAATTGTTACTTAAGTTATATACCATCGATCAAAAGATCTTTTATTGCATTAAAAATTCTTGCATAAAATAAATGTTAACTAGACATAAATTCTATCAGTTAAAATTACTTGGCTGTGATATTGCACAAAACAAGACGACTGTGTGTGTACGAGTGCTCGCAATTAGACGATACTATAAAATCAATCGTATTTGCGTGAAGTATTAGAAATTATCGTAATTGTTACAATTTATCGATAACTACACCGCACTAATTAACACTAGAGGCCTTGTACTGTCAAGTACAGGGTTGAGGTACGTTTAGAATACTAGGAAAGACCGCTGTGAAAAACATTTGTACATAACATAAATTAAACAAAAACTGATCGGAATTACATGCTCTTATTGCATATTAAACAAATTTATATTATGAGAATTTACATTGTAATACCATGAACTTATTCTTAAACACCTATAAATCAATGTGTCAGCCCTAAATAGGTTCGAGTTGAAATCACTTGATTGGTATTGTATACTACAGTTCAAATTTTAGTGTATAATACATATTAAATTTAATACATATTAGGCTGCTTTATGAGTTAACAAGATATTTTATATGTAGTGATTAAGGTTCAGGGCAAAATGAAGCTCAGAAGAAGCAGTTTTCGACTTATACTACTTTTTAAAATATAATTATAACAAATATTATACCGCAGAATAAGTCATCACAGCTATCCCAATACTGGAAGATAAGTCGATGCAGACCTTCGAAAAGGGCCTGGTCTTTTGAGGGTCTAACAGCTTTCATAAGAGGTGACAAATATGGTTTTGTAGTCTTTTCACTCTGAAAGGTTACTTTATTTTGGGAATGGATGTACCTATTGATGGCGTGTTTGATTAACAGCGTCTGCAGCAAGGGAATATGAGACCTGCATTAGAAACTTCAGGAACGGTATTGATTCATGGTTACAGAACCGGCAAAGAAATATCGTCCAGCCAATACTATTTATGAAACCAAAATAAAAACATCGATTCATACGTCTGAATCAGACGTTTTTCATTGGACACACTCAAAGTATAAAACGTGGTGGGGTATTTCTTTGATAATCGCGAGTGAAGTTTTATCCAAAGGAAGTACCCAAAATATCTGCTTTTTTTTTTGCGAAATGGGCCAGTGAGTTGTTGTCATGCTTGTGAATATTAAATGTTCTTGATTTGGTATTTCTTTTAGTAATTTATTTGTTACTGGACAATATTGTGTTACATCTTACAAGCAAAGTTGTTGGGATCCCAAGTGTCGAGATGCATAATAATATATTATAGAATTAGCACCTGAAACATTTAAGATGTGATGTGATAAGACACTTAAAATTTTAGATGTGATAAGACATGATGAACATTTTAATTTGCCTAATTGGGACAACTGGCGCTAGAGAGAAGCCACGCTTCACGAGTAATCAAATACACGATTGTCTTACGATTGTTAGAAATCGGGAACTACACGACTAAGTCACAAAATTTATAGAATTACATTTACTAGATTAGTATGTTTTGGACTCGAACTGCTTATCGCATTTTTTTTGTTTGAAGAACTGTAAAAAAGCAGTAAATTATTGTTTAGAAAAGTATGTCATAGAAAAGTACATCAAATTTGATTATTATCGATGTAAGACAATTAATTTTATATATCAAAGGTGACGCTAGGGGACAGACGAAAGCTAAAAATGAATCTTAATGTATAATAAAGTATTCAAATCGCTTACGTCTTGATGCATTACTGGTATAATATTTTATACAAAATATAAAAAGACGTAACCGTCTGTGATCTTTCAATAAAAGATACCAATTTCTGACTTATTTCTAATAAAACATTGAAAGATCGAATGTTAGTATAAGATTGTAATGGGTTTTAGAAGAAGTCAAGTGGATGCTTTATTTGGCAAATAATGTTTTAATTTTGAACTGCTTATTTCTTTCCCTTTTATTGTTTTTCACATCATTATTAGCATAAACTTTTTTACAAACCCATGCATTGAAGTTACAAGGATCCATATTAAATTAGTAATTAATACGCTACACTGAAGCATTTGAATATTAATACTTGCATTTCAATGACTTGAAAATGATCTCTTAAAAGGGCTCTAATTTCCAACATTTGAAAATACAAAAAATACCAATGGTATTGGTATATCGACATCTCGATACACTACCTACAAGTAACATCACAATGTCCGCAGTCCTTTCTAAATATATATCAATTTTGCAGCCGGTTTTCAATAGTCTCATCGAAAATCGGCTGCAAAATCCCACATTGTAGTCCCCGTCATACATTTAAAACTTAAACTTCATCGTGTTGAAATTTTATTATTACATTGGCGCGTCTTGCACGGAACTTTCTAGTGTTTTCATCAAAACTCAGACAGCAGACTCAGAAAGCAGACACAGGTAGAGAAGTGGTGTAAAAAGCAGACACAGGTATAGAAGTGGTGTAAGAAACAGACACAGGTAGAGAAGTGGTGTAAGAAACAGACACAGGTAGAGAAGTGTTTTAAAAAGCGTTCCTGGTACCTATTGTAGGGTACGGAAATGGTTATCGATTATTATTGTAACATGTTTATAAAAATCACATTTTTAGCCTAATAATATAGTTAAATTGTCGCTTTAGTGCCTTAATTTTTTTTTCTTAACGTAGGCCTGGTTTCATTTAGCTCTTATCTCGAGAAATCTGCTATCCGAGCCGACCCGATTCGGTGACGCTCCGCGTAGTTCCAATTTGCATGTCTCCTTTCTATCTTTACACTTTACTTTACTGCGCGATAAAGAGATAAGATAAATTAGCTGTTATCAGCTTATCAACTGTTTAACGTGAGTATTACATAAATAATAATAATAATTTTCCGGTCAGATGTGAAAATTCATTATTCCATTCAAAGTACGAGTAATTGGTAAAAGTCGTCAAAGGTTTTCTATTTATGATAAAATAATTGTTTGTTATACCTACTGTTTTAATTATGCATGTTATTAATTTAGCACATTAAACGCCGCAAACACTTCGTTTCTTCTAATTGTTTTATATTTACTTATCAACATATATTTACGGTTTTCGTTTTTGTTTTAAGATATTTAAAAATGATACTCTCAGTATTTATTGCTCTATAATTATAGTTGTTATTAATTTGTATTTAAACGTTTCTTGACAAACCTTTAAAAATTTAATCGTTCAAAAATATACAATTTGTGTATTTTCCATCTAAACGAACTTAAATCTTACCAAATAAAGAGCTGTGATCTTTGCCTACCCCTTCGGCTTGCATTTGTATCAAACTCCGATCGTTTAGAAAAGTTTTCTTTTCTTGAAGAAGTGAATATAAATGAAGTTTTTTGATAAAGATTCTTCATTCACAGGATACAAATAAAATTTAACCGGTACAAATGAACAGTCAAAACGATAACGACCAAGTCTTGATAACCTACTAACGTTAGAACAAGTACTGAAAGTAACACACAAAGGGAGAAAAGTTAAAATCTTTTTTTGTCTCTATTATTAATAACGTTTAATGCAATAAATTGTGGACAAAATCAAATTATCTCAACAACCGGTTAGTTAACGCCAGCGTCCAGGGCTCACGCGCTAAACCTCAATAATAGTGATCTTAATTAATATAATTAGGCAATTTTTAAAAAGAAGTAAATATTACTCGTTAGCTGACTAATTTTCCACTAACCACCAAGGCGAATATGCATGGGAAGGTACATTGTATTATTTTTCGTATCGTATCATTAAAATTTTATTTATCTGTCTCACCAACATCTCGATCGTACGCGATTTCTAAGTAAAACCACAATAAATACTACACATACTTTGATTTTCTTATTGAAATTTTCTATGCAATGATAACTTCTTTACTATAATAGATGACTTTACTCGTTGATATTAATTATAAGAAATGATTATTTTTATGAATTGCTTTTGTGTCTTTTACATAATGCATTGTTGTGAAAAGTTTTATACGGCTCACCACTTTTGGAATTTTGAATCGCAATGAATGATCCCAAGAGCTATGCCCCGGGCCTCGTCTCGCGGCTCATTTCGCCGGCTCTCGGCGTCGGCTCTTGCGCAACACTATCCGCCGATTATTTTCGGATTGTTATTGCATCTGCGAATAGAACTCCAAATCGCTTTAGCACGGGCCCCTTAAGCATGTTAACGTGTTTACATTACTTCACACTACACTCCACATTTCGCGCTATACAAAATAACTGGCCGATTCGCGGTTAGGCGCCGCCTCAGACGGGCTGTTTTGAAATGTATACCGATGCGTAAAGATTATTTATATAGAGATGTATCTTTAGGGTTTATTAAGATTTCATCTTTATGATATCTGATTTCATTAAGTACATTAGTTATGATCAATTTTTTTTCAATATTCGAAATATTTAAAAAGAATGTAAATGGTAATGAACAGAGCTTTCCAAAAGAGTTCTAGCACTTTGCATTATCTTTGGTAAAATGGTACCAAAATATAACGGTGGGTACAGCCCTCTGCTAGCAATCTTAGTCGATGCCCTGGACATTTAGGTCAAGAATCGCAATACGCTACAGTTCAGTAATGCTAACTTAATACGTGTAACAGTTTAATGGCTCGATTTTGTGTTTTGTGGATTTTCGTTCTTATATTTACTAACAAAAATTGCACAAATGTAATAAAATTGACAACATTAAGAAAATGTTGTGGTTATGATAGAGCTATAATTCGTCGCATTTTACCGCGAAAATTTAATTCCATTTCGATATATCGATAGTGCCTTTAATTTTATAAAGTTATAGTGTTACTATAGCCACATCTCACGTGTCTGTAACACTACTGCTCATTACTGGTTTAATGATTTTTATGCTCTATCCTTAGGATAATTATCCCACCAACGGAAATCATGTGTCGTCTCCATGGGTTTTATAAGTACGGGATATCAGAAGAAGAAGAAAGACTTTAAATAATTTTCTGCACTGCACAATTATGTAATTTTTTTAAATTTGTAATAAATGTCATTTTTATATGTTCAAAATGAGTTTATTAAAAATTTAAAATTGAAAACTTTATCTCCAGAACCGAATGAAAACCGAAAAACAGTCATAAAGTAGTTACTTTAATGACATTATTATTCATTTGAAATGCATGTAACATGATAATAAATAGATATTTTTATCAACAGGTTGAAAAAGAAACTTACGCAGCACCGCGTGCGGCTGCCGATGCACTTGCTCAATTAACTAGCGTCTGTTAAAGACAGAGAGAGAGAGAGAGAGAGAGAGAGATATCTGCTGAAAGTCGAATAGAGGGGACATAACGCTTTCCTCTTACGTGTCGATTTCTGCTAACTAACACCTCCCATAAGCCGCGTTAATGGAATTCCCTTCCAAAAGACGTCACAACATTTTCAAAATTCTTGATATCCAGAGGTTTTGTTAAATACCAAAAACAGTTATTTTGGAATTCATTCGATTTCCTTAAAAGTGAAGGCATGCATATATTCATAAAATTGTTAATTGGTATCATTATTAGTTATATAAATATACTTTAGTTCTGCTCAAACCCATCAATAATTTCCAGCGTCAGACATTTATTTTGGCATTAGATTAGGCTGTCGGTCGTCTGTATCATTCGAAGATTTCGCAACCCTTGCTTGAACAAAGATTGAAACACTTCGTTTTTATGCTACTCAGTAACATTGTTAGCGATACGATATTTTTATGTATCTTCAGCTGAGAAATTACGCACGTAATAGTTATTATTTTCGCTTAGTTAACTATTTTGCAGAATTAGATTCCAATCATTACAGCTACGTTAGCAATAACAACTATTGTAACATTATAAATTAAACCGACTGTAAACGTCGCTGTACAAATCGTTGTTAACACCTTATGTTAATACGGGTAGCAAAAAAAAAATCGAGGTCGCATTAGGCCCATACACGGCGAACGTTACATCTCAACGGCGCCCACACACACGCATTCACCGACCCCACATCGGCGGCGAGCCGTCCGAAGTTCGCGCACATCCGGACCCCATGAAAACATCTTACGAGCGATAAATAACCGACGATTGAGCAAGCGGACAACGGGAACCGCAAACGCGCCTCAAAAATGGCAACACACGCGCGGATTCAATCAAACGAACAGATTATGTAATAAAGATAATTTCGCAGCCGCCGCATATATGGATATCGATGATTGCAGTGCCGAAATAATGACAAAATAATTGTACAGGAAAAAAAAAGCATATCCGCAGCTCTAACGCGATGCAGAAAAAGAGGGTGATGTTGGGTTATGCAATGAAAGAGAAGAGAAATAAAGGCCACCGCGCACGTAAGACGAGACCGACGACGGCCGTAACTCTATACCGCACGCGTCGGTGGTAACGTAATCCGATAATCGAGGCGGGATTTAATTCTTAAAGCTTTTGCTTTTTAATGATTTTAACCTAATTATGAATTTAAACTCGAGTGCTGTTCGTTCGTGGTGTATGTTTGTTGATTTCCAAGCTGATAAAAATAATTGTAATTTTTATAGATAAATAACATCGGACGCACACAGGGCACCATCTGGTTCCAAACAAAACGACGAGGCTTGTAATATGAGCATCGGATACTTGATAGAATACATATAAGTGTACTTTTTTTTTTGTAAATACATACACATAGAAACGCATATAGAAATATAGCAATACCCAAACTCAATACAAACATTAACTTTTCAAATATTAATCACACAAATTTGTCTTGTACGGAAATTAACCTTACGCCTTCAGAGTAGTAAATCTACCACTACCAATTGCGCAAATCATTTTATTAATAATTATAGGAAATAGTATGAAAATTCTGAAAATAATACTTTACAAATTGATAGTTTTAAAAGCAAACGTTTACACCGAAAAAGTATAATTGAAATTAGCATAAAACCACAAAAAATCAAATAAACACCACGTTTTCCATAAAGTTTATCGATACCAAACTGGTTTACCGCCAACGTGACAAATACGCAAATACTTGGTTGTACTTGATGTGCCCTAATATCGTTTCGCACTGCATTTACTTTTTAGGAAGATCAGCGGAGTGAGTAATTGCATCGCGCCCAAGAAGGCGAGCTGCGGTCTGGATTCAATTAAAAACTTATCAAGCTACGTGACAACTACAAAGGTATGAATAAACGCGAATCGGACCGGCACGTGTTTTATAATCGGCTAAGTTCATCTCTGACAGGATTTTCGTACCCATTTCAAACGTCAGATGTGATTCACAAAGGTTTAGCGCACATTTTACACATGACTTGTAGATTAACTTTAGGATTCAATTTTTTTAGTTTTTTTTTTTTGAAATTTTTTCATTCATCCCACTGGTGAGGCATACGGGCATACTCTACGACAATTCTTATCATTTTAAGATTAAAACGCTTGGGGTTTTTATATATATATATATATGCATATATAATTAAAAGAAGCCTTTATTAATACGAGTAAAATATGTTTAAAAATAGAGAAATAATGAGAAATAATTCTTCATCAATTAGGAAAAAAAATTTCAAACTGAAACTGAAAACTGAATTAGGTATTTCATTTCCTTCATTAAGTGTTTACAAAAAAAAAAACGAAATAAGTTGTTTCTGTCACTTAACTGATTTTTTCAGTCATTATATTTTACATAAGAATAAATTTTAGAAGTAATTATAAGAAAGATTTTTGTTTACGTAATGAAAATGTCCATTTTCGAATTAACTATACTGAAGCGTTTATTTAGTGTTACACTTGCCAGACAAAAAAAAAGAACAAAAACATTGGAATATTCTAAATTAAATACACGATTGCATTGACACAACTATTGTTGATAATTTTTTCACATTATATTTTATTTTGTACACTACAACTATAAACATAATTTAAAATTGTTCTCACGTCATAATCAAGTTAGCAATTTGATTAAATTTGACTATTTTCAAATTAAAACACTAAATTCTACACCTCAGTTTTATAAAACCTGGAAATTAATTAGCTTCAGAGAAAAAACAAACATAGCGCATTTAGTATTTTTGATATAATATAATGTTCATAAACGGAAAACTAACTCACCGGTGTGTATTATATTCCTTATGTCGTTCTTGACATCCGAAGCGATTTCGTTGTCGGGGAACCGAACCCGCGATCCCCTGTCGATGGGCAGGTGCATGGCCCCGCACCAGAACACCGCCGAACAATGCAATAAAACTCCAACAATTAAATATCGATTATACATCTTCATCAGCGCCCGACTGTCCGTCCGTCTACCGCACGTGTGTGACTGTCCGCGCCGACTTTGTGTGTGTGCCTTGCTTTATAAGGAATAAAATTACATTTATCATGGCAACACTATTACCGAAGCATTTTTTTTTTATATATATATATAAATGCGCAAATAATTTGAATCTCGAACACGATTAAGATATTTTGTGTTTGTGATTCGATAACGCTATTGAATACAATTTTCTTCTGTTACGACGATTTCGCATGTTAATAGACCTGAAACAAAAAAAATATATATGTCAAAGAGATGGTCTTATAAATGTTTAGTTTAATCTAAAGTATAACAAGCATAATATTTATAAATGCTATAAAATAAAAGTCAAAGAAACGTACTCAAATTAGCTATAATCGGAAAAATCAATCATCAACCAATTTATCGGATAAAGTTATTACGATAATAAGTGCATATTAGGAACTGCTTAAAAGGATCGGAATGGCTTAACAAGGCACGGCACCAGTGGTTTGATTTATGTTGCTATTATTTAACTTAAAAACCTACCGTCTTATTCAGAGTCGCTAGTCTAACTTTAAAACGCGCTTAAACAACTGTTTAACGCGAGTTTACAAAAAAGTCTATTCAGAAGTCTTGTTTAAATTATAAACATTGTTTACACCTTGTTTAGCCGTCATACAATTTAAACATAGGTAAAGGATGTTTAACATTGGTCTAAGGCTTGTTTTACTGAATATTTGACGTAGGTTGTCAAAAGTGACATTTAATTATCGTGTTATTGTCATCAAGTTAGAAATTGATTTTTATAAATTACGAATTATTAGTTCGAAGCGCATTCATAAATTTTATATATATATGTAATTATATAAATACATACTTTTCATTACTTGGATGCCAGATACTAAATATTTTCGAGTTTTTTTAAACATTTTTTAATCACAATGTTGCCATTGTAACGCTTAAACACGGTTTTAGTTAGACTGCAGTCTAAGTGACATTCTGAATTGCTTAATGCCTAAACACTCTGTTTAAGAAGTAAACAGTGTTTAGTTAAACTACCGTTGAACGATGTTTTAAATAAGGATTCTGAATAAGGCAGATACTGTATAATTCGCCCGATTAGAGTTAGCTACTAATCTATATTACGCAAATATATATGTATATTATGATAATTTGTATGATAATGTCATTAAACTCTCTTTAACGAGACGTTTAAAAATTCGGAAGTCCTATCTTAGTGGGTGGGCGTGTGGTCCCTCTATTCTAACGCACATCAAATAAAGTTAATGGTATAAATAAAGTTAATGTAATAAATAAATGTAATGGTATAATCCGACAGCACATCATTTTCATCGTGGTTGATTTGACGCCTTCGGAGCTAAAAGCGCAAACGAGTTTTTGATGAGACGTATAAATCATTGATTTATATAGTGCATGTATTTTAATAACAATTACAAGGTTTTCATCATAAAAATCTACACTATACCGTCCAGAATATATTCGACGAGCCCTCACAAATGACTAGTTTGTATTTTGAGCACCAAATAAGGTCCGGTTCGCCCTTGGCTGCACCTTGACAGTAGCCAAATAAAGTTAATGTCGTTCTTTACATCATACACCCAGTATCAAAATTAATACAATGACGAGTCGCTAACACAACGCTTCCTTGTCGATCACAAATATTTATCTTGAACATTATTTTTTAACTACGTAATTGTCCATAGGGCAGTTCTTAAAAGAAAACTTTAAATAAAAAGTACATGTATAGCATACAAATCAGCTTTGTCTTTATTTGAGGAAATGAAATAAGTGCTTTTTGAATTTATGAAAACTACCTCTTGTCGAGGAGATTTGTATTTAATAAGACTTATCGAATATTCCACACTAATATAAATCTAAAAATATAATAAATCGATACAGAGAAAAAACTGTATATTAAAAATATTTAAGAAAAATCTATTCTAAGGGGTATTATAAATGTTGAAAGAAAACATTTCTATGACATTCATAATTTTTATCTGTTTGTCTGTCTGTGCATTTGTTCAAGAACTCCGCAAAAAACCAGTGCACATAATTAGATGAAATGTGGTACGATAATAGTTTATACGCTAAAGTAAGATATGAGATAATATTTGTCCCGTTTCCGTTTTGCTGTTCTTTTCTTTTATTATATATATTTTCATAGCAACTCATCACAAACGGCGCTAGCTGTACTCGCAGTCCCGTTAGCATAGAATTTGTATATAAATACAAACACACCGAAAGTATGGTCGGAATCGAGATCACGGTGGATATAGCGAGACCAATCGATATAAAACATGTAGAAATCTATTCTATACACACGCGGACAGCGCTGCGGGCGAAAGCTAGTATCAAAGAAATTAAAAAATGGGCATTGAAGTTAGCTTTCACAGTTCAGAAATAATCACCATTAAGATGTGTATGTGTACAATATTAAATGTTTCTAAATGTACGCGGAAAATACAAGTTATATGAGCTTAATTCATTGACGCAGAGCCTAAGGGATGTGGCGTGAAATGATTTTTTCGTATTAGAACAAAAAATTTATACTAGCCGGCCCGGAGACCTTGTTCTACATTTTCCGTTAAGTAGGGTGCCCGTGTAATATATGTAAGCATTTTTACCTCCGTATAAATAAAATAAATTCCTTTAGCTTTTACATCGATCATTTTGCTATTAGTTTCGATACTGGACTCAGCTTCCTGATCCCGTTCTCGGTTCTAATATATTACGATTCTGCTGCAGGTTACAGTTACGATTTGCGAAAATCGAAATCTTGGGAAATCATAATATCGAAACAAACTATGCCTCAACTACGTTACTCCGCGAAGACAATTCTTTCTATATGTGAAAATTTTTACTAAGCTGACGTAACTAAGACGATCCCAAATGCGGGCGAAGCCGCGTATTTGTAATATTGTAACTGTGGTACAAATACGCGATTTCGCCCTCATAGACTAAACTACTTGCACTATTTCAATTATTTCATTAGTGTGGTTTTATTTATTGTTTTTTTGACATCTATATCTTATAATATCACATTCTAAAAAAAATGTAATAAATGAGCATTTTTAGGGTGCAAGCTATCCTTTTACAAATTTTATCAAATTGGTCAGTAATTTAGTCATGAAAATATAGCAAACATCAGATACATCTCCTATTCTTTTGAACTTTTATTCGCATCTCCGCTCTCATAAACAGGTTTATATTAACAGTAGCTAGTAGTTCGCGTCGCAGCTCCCGCGAACACTTCTGCACCGCCTGTAGTGCGCTTCAAATCACATCTTTGTTTCTGATTTGTTCCAGTCTCGTTTCGTTCTTAAATAAATTGAACAATACGGGTTTTTGATAATTCCTTCAGAACCCCAAACTGCCAAAGAAATTAATAAGATAACACTAAAAATATCAGCTAAATCGATCGATTTATATTGTTTCTTTAATAATTTTCATTAAACTCTTACCCATGGAATCATTAAAATAATCTAGTATGCATCCTTTTCCTTGAATAAAACTATGTTTTTTTTTTAATTTCATTGAAATTGGTCAAATTATAAGGGTTTATTAATGTCACAGTACACAAGCACGCAACCATAATCCATTATAGTTGCGTGCTTGATTTCATTCATAATCCATAATAATGAATTATGGGTAAAATTATGAACAATAAGGAAAAGTTGTGCAAATTTTAAATAAATTAGTCAAACTATAAGGGTTCTTAGTAATTCTCACGGAAACTTAAAATATCTATTCTGTATATTTCACTGGCTTCCAGCTATTTCCATAGTATATTTTATTGAAAATTATTAAATTATAAGAGGTGTTAGTGATTCTCACAAATCGTAAAAAAAATGTGTCCTATTTACTTTTATTGGCTTCCAACTACTTCATACTAAATTTATTGAAATCGATTAAGTTAAACAATAAGAATAGTTAGTAATTTCTAGAAACCCTCAAAAAGAATTATCCCCTAATAGTTTTTATCGTAGACAACATTCGTTCACGACTTTACCCATGACGCGGAGGTCATGGCTTCGATTCTGAGTATGTATTATACATAAAAAACAATTTTATCTAAACTTAAGTACGTCAGTTAAAAAAAAAACACTCTTTAGCGGCAAAAGATGACATAGTCCAGGGAAACCCCACACTTCAAGGATAAGTGAAAACTTACAAGCGTGCCGTGCGAAACCCGTGCACTGTGGGGGACCTGCAGAGTGGGGCCGGCAGGTTTGGCTCAAATTACTACGAAACGCGAATGGCATCAAAACCACCATATTCCAAATAAGGAACTTTGATGTTACAAACACTATTAAACGTTACATCACGCGATCGAGTTGGGCAGAATGATAATGTTTTACAACAGATGATGTATAATTAACGGTTATATATGACGGTGTTCCAAGAAAAGAAGCCTAATGAACCCTTGTGGACACAGAGCGGCGCGACGGCAGTGACTCGAGACGCCTAGCGTAACGTAAATTAATCTATGCGCAAATAGATGACTATGTGATGTGCGCCGGTGGGTGTATATGTGGCGATGACGGTGCTAGGAGACGTTCATGGCGGACGAGCGAGTGCTTCCGCGCGGATGTACGAAGCGTACAAAGTAAATTATCATATCTGAGAATCCGATGAAACGGGAAGTCGGGTGTCTTCGGAGATTTGGCGTTTATATTTGATAGACACGCCTCGGTGCTCTCTATACCATTAGATTCGTCGAAGGAAATAGTGTCTAAACGTATTCGATCCATCAGTTAAATCAACAATTTAGGTTATTTTGGCTTAAGTGAAATTCAATTTCGTTAAAATTGTAAAGAAAACGAAACGTGGTATGATCTAAATAATTTTTTTAAAAAAATATAAATATGGAGGTACACCCTTCACAAGATTTTAAAGATTAAAGAGACATCTGTTATTACACAGTAACAATACATTCATATTAATAAGTAATAAAGGAACAGCTTCGATAATATTTTATACTGTAATCAGTCATTATGTCTATATAAAAGATTATTTATCGAATATTATTAAATTGCAATCAAATTATATTATCCGATACCTTGCAAAAATTTCAATTGGAAAACCAGAACGACATTATAGTTAAGAATTTTTTAAACGCAAAACCCTTAAAGTACTTCAATGCAGATATTTAAAAATTAAATACTTTAAAGCATCTGCATCCACCAGCTCTCGGCCTATATACACGCACACCTAGCTGTCTAGCTGCGTGTACAGTCAGCTACGTGTACTGTCTCTTGACGACACCAATACAGGAATGATTGACGCGTGTCGCTGCTTTACCTTATGCGGCAGCCGCTTTTAAAATGCACATATTTTATTGACACCGAACGCCGACTTAGTTACAAAGGTTTAAATTAAAAAATGAGGTTCCTCGACTAAACAAATATCAGATTGAGTTCAAGTAATCAAAGATGAGGTTTTTTTTTTTTTGTAAAATTTGTGGTAAAGGCCGACTATAAAACGATTTACAAACACACTACTTTTTATTGTCAGATCGAATGATTAATCAATTTTCTACTGTACAATGTAAAATAAAAGATATCGAATAAGGCACAAAGTTTTTACATGAAGAAGTCAAACTCTGTCGTATATTGCTTCTCTAGTCAATTCCAGTCGTTTTTATTGTAGACTGTAATCTGATATCGTAACGTCAAATCTGTTCATATGGATAGCTCAATTTTATGATGCCCTTCCTCTGTACTTTGACGAGATCTAATCTCGTATTTAAACTTCAGCTTGGGATTCGAGAATGCAAAAGGACAAAAAAAAGCGAAAAAAAGAAAAAGGCATTCCCCGAAAGATGCACGGGAGGCTGTATTAGGCCTACACGGCGCAGGGAAAAGAAAAAGAAATAGAAAGCGCCGGTAGCGGGCGCCACGTGCCTGCGATAAGGCGGGCGCCGGGCTCCTCGGCGCCTCTCCTTACATTATTAACGTCTGTTTGTTTTTGTCTATCTCCCGTGTTGCGTCGGCGCCATGACAGATCGTTAAATTGCCGACTAACACGGCCCCCGGGCCCGATGTAATTAGCTACGAAGCGGCCGGGTGGCTCCAAACACGTTCGTTCGCTTTAGACCCGTTTTTTTTCTGATTTTTTTTCTCTAAAAAAATTGAAAAGTATTTACTTTTGTATTTACCAGGTATTTACAAGGATCGTCAAGCGTGGAAGAACATGTTATTGTCTTTTGAAAAGAGATCGACACCGCTTACTTAACTCGACTTTAAAGTTTATTGAAAAAAAAATAATGGTTGGACGTTCCATTAATACGTGGAAGGACTTACTTATGTTCGCTAGATAAGCTAATATCACAGTAATGAAGAAGAATGGGCCATAATCACACAGAGTAAAGTAAGAATTAAGAAGACTACCTCTGAACTATATTAACTTCTAAAAACTGTCACTTAAAGTTCTGGACTGAGTGAAGAAAACGAAACAATAGTGACCGCGAAAAGGAGAAAGAAAGTAGGAAATAAGGATTCCGTTTGAGTCTGACGATCGGCCGGTCAAAATTCATGATTTGATCACAGAAATGCGTCAATAAAAAATTAGGGGGCACATAAATGTGAACGTTTTCATTTTTAAATAATTATTTTTAAATAATTATTTTAAAATTAACCGACATCAAGCAATGAATGAAAGTCAGTACAAGTAATGATAAATAAAATTAAAAGAGTACAACTGGATTAAGCATTGAATAATACAAACAATAATCCATTACTTACTAGAAGATCGGTCAAACATTGCACACGGACGTGTCTGGGGCCGGCCTAAACGTTTCCAAAGCAGAAGATGCAGCGTCAATGCACTCCGGCTTTCACGTTTCGTTAATCTAAACAAACCCGTAATAATTACACAGGTACAAAGATAAAAGCTACGCCCCTCTATAGTGAGACGTTCGCGCGCGCGTTATCGTCCGAATTGCTGCACTTTACACATTTCAATGTTGTTAGTAAATAGAGCGGAGATAAGTGAAGAGAGGCCGGGTTACATTCGTTCCGGGTGAATGGTGACGTTTTTAGGGTTCTCCAGACGAGCAAAAAGAAAATAGAACCTTTTAAATTTCGTCACGTCTGTCTGTCTGTTCGTATGTAAGTATAACTCTGTCATTTTTTTCATCGATCCCAATGAGAATGTGCAGAGTCGTATGTAAACTGCAATATAATTTCATAAAGTACTTGAAAAATTATATAGTAAAACATTTTTTGTTTGTTTGCTCTGTGTGGGGCGTCTTTGAATACGTTTTTAAATGTGTAACTAAAGAATATTTAAAGCATTTTAAAATGTTTAATTGTTTTGTTTGTTATTTAATTTAATTTCCATAAAGCGTATTTATTTTATGTAAATTAATTAAATCAATAAATAGAAATCATTAACAAATAATAATAATAAAATATTAATTCAATATAGAATTTTTAAAAGAGATAAAATTACATTCGAAAATTGAAATACGACAAAAAAAATCACTAAATAATCTTTAGGTATTATTTTTGTTAGATATATATTTAGCTGTGTATTTACTTCCAAAGTCGTTAATTTTTTGTTTCCTCCTCTGACTTTAGAACAATGCCTTCTAGAATCAAAAAAAAATCACAAATCACAATAATACTGTTTCATAAATAGATCCAAAGAAAATTATTTTTGATTAAAATCTGTTTCCAAAGTTTTTCGTGGATCACAATTTTTATCTTTCAACGCTAAGAATCTAGTCACAGATCCACAGATCTATATCGATCCAAATGTGAATAGATTTCCGCCGCTATCATTTTAGATCGAATACTTCGAATTTAGTAACAGCTGTTTGATTAAAATTTAGTACAACCAAACATCTCGCTTCACTTGTTGGTACGGAAAACTAGACATGTAATTTCGAGTCCTGTTTTGGCTAGTTTTTTATTTGTTTATTTATCTTGTACTTGAATCATTCAGGTATCATTTTTTAGATGCGACATCAAGATTTTCTTTAACTCAAATGGACTAAACTTTTTGGAAGCCATAGACGATTCTGTGATGTTTATTTAGTGTTTCTGGCAAGTCGGAATCATTAGTGTTCTATTATGAATTTGAAGAAAAACTTTCCTACATCCGACACAGACCTGTGTAACCTAGTTTTTAATTTGGGTAAGACTGTTTTGAAATAAGAAGAACCGTTGCTTAAGGGCAACCCTTTATAATTTTGCACATAAGCGTAAAATGTGAGGTTTTTAATTTTCTAAAATATCGGAAAATCTTTAAGGTCAGAAACGTCTATAAATCAGCATTAGGACATAAACAGCAAATGAATATCTTTATGAAATATTTTATAGGGTCCTTATTTATTTATTGCTTATAAAGGTCATATTTTTACAGCTTTCTGCTATATCTAAAACTTACTATTTGTTAATAAATACAATGGAGGAGGCAAGTAAATATTAAAAAGTAAATAGACAACACGATTAATAAAGAATATTTTTTGTTAAACCAAACCTGCATTACTGACATTTGGTATAAAAACATGATTCGCTCTCTATTTTGTAAATAGTTAATATTTTTTTTAGTAATTTTAAGACCTCAAACCTTGTAGGTTTTATGAAAATCGTTTTTTTAAAGTACATTGTCATTAGTCAAGGTAAATTAATTATAATGTCGTGTGAGTGGAGAGTCAATTTAATTAAAATGCGTACTCATGTTAAATAACATTTCATAAATAATAATTCTTATGGTCCACTTATTCTATATATTAAGAACGAGTCCGACACATGACTTTTAAGACACGTGCCCAAATCAAACAGCTTGCGGTCCCGCACCCGCCGATGACTTTGAGACGTACCACTTGTTTAAACAGCGGTCGGCGCCTAACGTTAATTGGAATCGATTGGCGAAATGGCGCGAGAGCTAAAAACATTAAATAATATAGAAAAATAGAAGTCACCGCTTACCGTTTATTAATTCGAATTATGTCGTATTTTATATTGCATGTAGTACCTACCCTTTAATTGTACTGTGGTGATTAATAACACCGCCGATTGAAGGGCCCAGAGGGAGTTTTCATTTCCTTTATACTGGTTTAATTTCATTGGCCGGTCAGGAGTGAAGAAAAAAGACAGACAGTTTAAAAAGTGAAATTGGTGAATACATGAAATACCGAGAAAATTCTTTAATAAAATCAGTTTGTCGATAATTGAGTCGCCGTCCAGCCAATTTCAATTTATGAAAGGGCATTCGAATAATGGACTGGTGAATTACTACGCAATAATTTGACAAATCCACTATGTTAATAATGAAATTTCAAAGACCGTAGCGCGATCCAGTAATAAAATTCAAGCCATGAGCATGATTTATTTTATTGCTATACCTTCTATAATATTCTCTGAACTAGGAAGAAATTGTCTTCGTGTATATAAAATTTATTAATAGGCCTATGCGTTTTAAAAATGCTTTCAAACTCATCGAAATTACAACTATGAAACTTGATATAGAATTGGAAGCAGCTAATATTCATTAGATATTAACTGATATTTGTTGTTACTTTTTTTTTAATCGAGGGGAAGGCTAAAAACGACGATAGAATAACAACATTAAAGGAGATTTACGAAAAATATGTAAGTATCCCATTCGGAAGTATACGTAAGATTTATTGAGATCAGTTTAATCTCACAACAAAAGCTATCTGAGTTCACAATAAAGGAACAAGAGATAGGGAGTTATCGTTATTAGATCTTGAAATAGTTGATGAATAAATTCATTGTTGCTGTCCATGAAGTCACCCATCTATACACACACACACACGTACACACAAACTCAACCATTCCATATAAAACTTCAAAATGAAAGTTATCATCGTAAGTTGAATAAATTAACATGTATCCTATTAATATGTTATTCAACTATCTGCAGCCGTGCGATACGAATTAATCGCGGATCAGCGTCACCATAGTGATTTCTGTGTGTAAGTACTTACAGGCTTACGTGCAAATTTAAGTCTCACCGTTGACGTAATTAAACAATACAAACATTATAATCTTTACAACTCACTAGGCTTTCCGTACGCGACGGGTGAAATCTTCGAAATTGTTATCATCAGTATACGCAAGCTAATCTTCATCGACCTAGATGTAGGCCGTGTTAAAATCTAGACTACAACTACTACATGACCGAGACGTGATAAACGTGATTTACAAAGTGTCCAACTTGCAACACTTAGTTGATCGGCGAAAATGTAAAATGTATGTTGATGTATAAAAAAAAAAATCACAGTGTCTGTTATGATGTCAGTCAACTTTTATATGATTTAATGCGTTTATTGCAATGACTATAGTTATTATACGTATGAACGGTAAAACCAGACGAGCGAAAATTGTCATGATGCTGAATAATTTGTCAGTTTTATTTCATATTTCGTAGTATTTAAACAGTCCAATTTTAAATATTAGTGTCGCATGATATACATACATCAGTTGGTAAGTAAAGGTATAAATATTTACTTTAATATAAAAAAACATATATTTGTTTAATTATTCATTTTCTTTGCACTCTTATATCATTCATCCGATTGTGGTGAAATTTTAGTGAGTTACTGAACGCGCGTACGAAAAGATTTATGACAATAAAAACTATATAGTTTCTGTGTATAGTTTTTGATCTCGATCTCAGTCTCAATTAATAAATATTTATTAATTGAGACTTGGACAAGAATCTCAATTAATAAATATTTATTGATTGAGTCTGAGATCGATATCAGAATCGAAGGTGAGACTGGGACCAGAAACAAGTACGAGGGCGACATCGAAATCCAAAGAAGAACTGGGATAGAAATTGAGGATGAGAGCAGAAGCGGAGAGGACAATGAAACTAAAATTGCAATTTAGAATATCAGCAAGATCGGGTTCGTGGTTGAAAAAGAAATCGCTCGGTATAAATGGGGGACTCATTTCTATGTTCATGCGGGTGGAGCCGCGGGCGAAGCTAGTCAGTTATAAAGTATCATGCAAATTATGAGAACGAAATGAAATTCCCCGAATAATAATGGCTAATAAAACAATTATATCACAAAACGTTTAGCTGTATGTAAAAAGTCCGTGCATTATGTATTTTTTATATATAAAGCTAAATTTAGTAGGAAACGTAACATATATCTTAATTCGGACTTGAATAGTCAATTTCCACCGTAATCGGGTCTTTCTTGTTTATTGTTTAGTTTGTAAATGGTTGGTCAGTCATTTGCTCACCACTCTGTTTCATTTTCCTTTTCAAAGTGCGCATAAAAATATTTACTAGTAAAAGCCACTGTGAAGCAACTTTTATTATCGTTCCAAAACTAGCGACGATGTTATCAAAATGTCTGACTCATTCCAAACGTAGAAGGCGTAATTTGCTGTCTATATCTATTATGTTGAATCGATACAGTTACTGACATGACGGCTGGCCGGCGCAGGCGCAGGCGCCACTACTGTCTTTGGTCACGTCTGTTCTGCCACGGCGAACGGGTGCTTTTTGTGTGACATCTAGTTATTAGGGTTCAACAATTGAACAGGAAACCATTATATTGTTTCGTTTCCTCCGGAAAAGTAATAACAAAATGAATTAATTACCAAATCATAAGTTATTAAAAATTCTTTAAAAAATATCCCTAGCAATGCTTTACGTATATACAAATGTATAAGTTAAACTATAAATATTAATTACGTACTAATTATTATAGTAAAACCCTATCAGATGCACGCATTGAAATTTCCTTATAATATAACAATATTTAAAAACGAGATGGACAAGGTCGTCAATAGTGTAAAAACAGAATGATTTAAATACTAACATACTTTTTATTTATTTTTTAAAATCGTAAATATCTCAAATCAGGTACGTTTCGCTTTCCCTGTGATATACAAGTACGACGGCGTGTACGTCCCTTACGTTTGGTAGATTCGTTTCGTCATATTCGATTCTGATTTTTGATTACGTTTCGATAATATGTCTCCTTTTGTCCAATTCTCGCAATTCGAGCCCGTCAGAAATTGCTTTTGCACATACAGCACCACGACGTGAACCCATTTCAAGATATAGGGAGCGGAAGTTGGAGTCTGGTTGGAGAGAATCACGGCAGTCGTAACTCGAGCACGTATGTATATATGATCGTGAAGGTATGAGGATGAATTAGTTTAAGTCATTTGACTTGTAAAGCTCGGAGTTGTAGAAGGACAAGCAGTATTGTCACATATTTTTGGATATAAATCAAAACTAACGGGTTTAAAACGTTACATATGTGTTATATTTCATGGTTAGATCATGCCATCTTAATTTATGCATCATGCGGTGCATTAACCGTTGTTTAAATTCTCAATATATTGTTAACAATAAGTTTTTCAATTTTTTTATCATTATAGTGGCTCGGGTACAATCACCGACCAAGTATACTTGCAAGTCCAGAGTAGTCACACTAAGAAAAAATTACCGAATAAAAGCACGTAATTACCGTTCTGCTCTAGTTCGTTGTCGACCTCTTAGGAAGGAATAGGATATGTGATGCAGGGAACAGGGCATATGAAATTCTTTTAGGAAGGTATATCTGGAGAGTTGGCCACCGGAACTCTTACTCACTGAACGAACTAACATCGGAAGCTGCCTATTCACGTCTGTTTCTGCGAGAGTACGGTATCTCACCCGTTGAGACCGCCATTTTCGTATTGCAACCAAGTTGGCCTTTTTTACTTTTTAAAGACAGCACCCTAAATATAACATTTTTGAATAAAACTGAAACAGGTTTTTTTTATTTAGGAACAGTTGACATGAACTAAGATTTTTTTTTATTTTATAAAGTTAAGACTAGAAAACATTTAAACTAAGAAATTTTTGATTTAGTTTCGCGAAATACGGCTTCTCAAGATAGTGAATAAGGGGCATGAACTCTAAGAGTATTGTACAGTTTGCGCGCGTTTGCGCCCGCGCCGCCACGCCGCCTCGCTACCGGTTCCTCACACAATGCGCTGACGCACACCTAGCAACCGCTAAAGAACTAACTGGGCCGTCGTTGCGATTTATTCTTCTACTAGGTTTCGCTAATAGCTCTACCCGTATTGACATAGAATGAATTCCTTCATCTTTTACATCGAGGAGTCACTATTTTATCGATTTTCGAGCATTCACTATTATATAGGTTTTACATACCCCGACTTCACTCGTCTAGAAAACTATTGAATTTCATAGTTCCAATGAATCACACTGGAACTATGAAGTTTTACGGAACAAAAAGTAATTTCAATCTAAAACTAACCCACCAATCACATAAATAATTATAAGTACTCATTACTTCATAGCAACGTGCACCCTATTATTTTTGAATAAGATGAGGCCTATATCAATTTCTGACCCAAAAAATCTCTCTACGCAAAAACTTACGGCTATATGTTGCTCTGTTGCTGTGCGAAAGAAGTAATATCAAAGAATACTAAACTGAATTTTAGAAATCCCTTCACCTTTCTATATACGATACTCCACTTTTGCGTACAAATGTAAATTGAATGTTTGTTTTCTTCTTACTTTCAAACGACTATTAATGGAATTGTTGTGTTGAATTTTTTTATTTGTCATAAATATTTATGTCGACCGTTTTCATTACGATTACTTTTTGTTCAATTTTCTTTTATATGATCGAACCTCCATGGGTACATAACATAAGGCAATGGTCATTAATTATAGATTATAAAATTATTATAGTATTTAGCTAATCTAGATACAGTTTTGAAGGCGGATTAAAATTTTTTTTTTGAATATAGACTTAAAAAATTTCTGCAAAAACTATAACAGTAAAACCGAAGTAGTTAACAAAGTTTACACAAATTAGTATTGTAAAATAAAAAATAAAATAAAAATATAAGTGTTTATTACATGCTGTTGTTCCGATTATTTACAAATTTTCGAATCACGTAGTTGAATAATTAGATAAAGGACACACATTATTAGGGATTTTGAGTTACAATACTTTATTGAAATTTTCGTCTTTATAAAAAAGGCACTAAACAATATATTTGAATGGTTTTCAAAAGATCCGTCAGACAATAATCCCGTACAACGGAGTATGAAATTAAAAAAAAAAATCATTTAATCGTACGCATCTGTGTTGAAAACCATTCAACTGTCGCTATTTCATTTTATCCGATTAAAAAAAAAACAGTCGATAACGATAAAGACAATGATTGTACAAGCTAGAACAACCCCAGTGATATATGCTACAGACAGCTAGCTGGCGGCGTACTCGTAGATGGGCGATGTCTGGGCGCAATTTCGCCGCCATGTCGCTAAGACGCACGTGGGCCGTGGGCCGATCAGCTTTTGAGGCGTCGTGGGTGTCCATAGATAAAGGCGAAGAGCTTTATTTGAGCAAGAGACAATAGCCGTATCTGTCGGAGTTTCACATCTTGCATTCGCCGAAAGAACCCTTTTTTGTCTGGATCTAGCCGCCGCGATGTCTTTTAAGCTACAGCAAGGCCGAGAGCGTCTTCCGCCGTCCCCTTATAAAGTGACGTTTGACAAAAAGTTGACTTTAAAATAAAATTTGCGTTCTACGTCCTCCTTTAAACGATTGTTCGGACTCGCAACCTGTTGAAAGGAAAACATGGAATGCGAAATTAATTTCTAAAGTGACTTTTAATGAAAAGCGAGTTTAAAAGGGGGTGGCGGAAGAGGTCCTAAATGTGTGACGTCTGGTGGTCGTTAAAAGCGGCGGGGCTCGGTGGTTAAGAGTGTCGCATGCGAATGAAATAGGGTTCCAATCCTGACATTTTAACTCGGTTATGATGATGTGAACAATGCTATGTTCAAAGTAGAGAAATGAAAGTAAAATATATAATAATCTCACTTCCACGCGTTAGACATGGATCCGAAATTATTTTAGTAAAAAACGAATAATTACAGTTTGTTAATATTGTTACTTATATTCTTGGCATTCACTTTACATAATAGGCTTCTATAGGATCCTTATATTAGTAAATTGGCCATAAGACTTAGTTCTACTGCACATGTAATTGAACAAATAAGAACTTTGTCAAATACCCAAACTGCCAGATTGGTTTATATCGGCTGCCATAGCCTTAAAGCGATTTACAAGCGAGACCTAGGGTATCTACTACAACAAAGGTTTTGAAATTGAAATTCTGACTGGCTGACATCGAAGTTTATATGTTTCAAAAATTGTATAAGTAAAAAAAATTTAGAATTTTTAAGAAAAATTGTGACAGCATAGCTTCAATACTAGAAATAAAATAAACCTCGTTCACATCTTAGTCTTCTACACATCCGCATTCACTAATGAGTTTTCAATTCAAGAAGAATTAATATATTCGCTTTGTATTTTGAGAAGTACGGTTATACAAATTTTATTCTAATTTATTAAATTATAGCTCCTTTACTTGGCAAAGAGCTACAATACATATTTAACTAAATGTATGTATATGTGTCAAACTACTCTAAAAATAACCAAATGATATTTCAAATTACCGATTAGATAAAGAGTAGATAGTGATGCTACTTTGACGTCAGTTGTAATACATGCAAAATACGTAAAAAGTCTGTTTTGCACCAATACGTTTATTTTTTCATGAAATATTATGCAATTTTTTTTTTGTTTTTCAATCGATTTTAATTCTAAGCTCTCAAATATCGTTAACCCATTCAATCTGTTTTTGTATCTCGTCAAGAAATTGAACATTTTTCAACATCAGATTATATTGCAGATTTTTTTGAAGTGAAAACTTCTTTAGCAGCGTTGTGCAGTTTTTGGGATGAGTAAAAAATGTTAAACTCGCGTCAGGACATGTGGCCTGATCGAAAATACGTAAGACGGAGGGAGAGTAGACCGCCGGCGCGGCGCAGGAGAGGAAGTAATACCCCCCTCTCCTTCTATAGCGCGGTGAAAATGTGTGCCTGCTCCTGCTGTTTCGTTTAAGCGGCGCAGGGCGCTTGCGCGAGTGTGCGTGTGTGTTTGTACTACTGCTACGCGCATCCATGGATGGTGACTGCTGATGGCTCGACCGTCTGTATACTTGTAAAATTCGTGTAATTGTAATTGTTCTGAAGTGTTAAATTTCTAATGCAATATAAATTGTCATGTTTGTGTACGATAGCGCAATAAATGAATATTGTATTTTACCACATAAATGATAGTACTTTTATACTGATAAATAAAACAATTCGTGCGAAATTAATACCTATCCATTCCAAAATATTCAAAAATGCACAACGTTAATATTCAAGTTTTCACTTTTGCCTGCACTCCCGGAGTGCAACCATTATTTTTTTTTAAATATCATTAGTGATAAAAGAACTAGATAGCCATGGTGTTTCAGTGAAATAATCGTTTTTAAAAATCTTTGAAATTAATAATTAATAAAACAGTAGGCTTATTTAACACAATTTAATTTGGAACTGTTTGGAACAGTTGATAATTTTTGTAATAAATACCAATTTTTATTTACAACACCCACGATCATAATATATTAATTATTGATAAATCTATTCATATAATGAAAACGATTTTATTTCATCCAAAAATTAGTTAAAAACTACTAAACATATCGATATGGGACTTTGATTATTCGCTTCGGAATACTATGTAGATAGTTTTAGGCTATTTTACACTATACCACAAAAGTAAAACATTGTTTGTTCGGATATTCGTTATGTGATAACGGTCGGATGGATTGCAATAAAATTCCCCATAAAAGCAAATCAAGTCTTCGAATTGGATATGGAACAACTTTTTTAATTTTTAATAAAAAAAAATTCTACAGATATAAGTAAAAATGGCAGTTTATTATCACTAACGTCAGTGCCCGAGGGAGGACTGAGATCAGTATCGAGACCGTTATCGGGATTGAAAGCGGGTAGGGACCGATAGAGTAACCACAAACGACATCGACAACAGGACCGCGATTGGGAATAGAACTGACAGCGAGATCTGTCGATATAGAAGATAAGAGAATATATTCTGTGTCCGTTCGAGCCAAACGGCGGATATACTTGGATGACAAAAAAAAACGATTATAGCTCAATTTTAATTTATATCAAGCGAAGCGGACAGGTTACGGCTAGTTACAAATATAAATTTGTTGAGATCAGGTGGAATAAAAAAATATATTTATATGTACTCTGGTTAGACTTAGTTTCGCTTTTATTTTTTAATTTTGTATATCGTAATTTCCATTCATTTAATTCATATTCCTAACCGATACAAAATCTAACACAAAAAAGTAATTGTCAAAGAACCAGCAATATAATTTGCGTGTGTTTCAGTACAGTATAGCAACGATAGCACGTAACACGGCTTCGTTTGGATAGCCCGAACTGCTTTGATAACGGTCGATCTTTATCTACTTACGTCATTGCGGTAGGGAAAATTACATCATCAAGTGAAAAAGAGTTCATCTTGATATTGTCCAAATCGAGATTTTAGTCGCGCAATTTTCGATCTTCAGGTCTTTAGGGCTTCGTGTTTGCTTCTTTTTCAAGGGTTTTTTGGTTCATTTTCTGTTCGACGCAACTGATATTAATATGATAAGGTATTTTAGAAATTCATTCCTAACTCGAATACAATGATCGTCCTCCAGGTTAAGAGCTCACAACGATTTTGAAAAAGAGGGGTTTTTTTTCAATTTTTTCCTATTTTATATACTTTTATTCTTTTTATTTACTGTCTAGTTCACGTAAAAAATGTTAATGATCTGCATTACCTTCCTGATACGGAATGCGATAGAGTTGGTTTCAAATTCTTACAAAATATATGATTTATAAATCTCTACATCAATACGATAGATGGTTTATAAACAAAAAGTAAAGGTAATAGAAATATATATTTTTTTATTATTATTATGAATTTATTTTGAATGCAGTGTTTTTAGTTTCATTCAAATTGACAGGGAAACGAAAGGTTAATTCTATTAATAAAGAAAAAAAGAATCGTCCAATAGAGACAGAAACACTTCAATCGTCTGCTCCTAAATATAAAAGAAATAACTCTCAGTCAAAATTAGGCACAACCTGTTCTTTGAAATCGTTTAAATATACACAGATTTCATCTCTTAATCCAACGAATGCAAAATGATCGATTGAAAGTCGCTGCGGCCATGACTTTGATCTTAGGATTTAAGAATAACCAATGCTTCTGCGCACAATAAAGCAGCGAAAGATAAAGGTTCTAGCCTTATCGGTTTATTCGATAAATGGGATGTTGAGTCTTTCTTGTAAGGTTGCTAATGATAATAAGGAGAATATATTAAAAAAATTATATAAGGCAAGCATCAAGGTCGGAGTACATATATGGGTTGTAAATTAATGGAAATCAATAGGTTGAAAGATTTTAAACGAATGATCAAATTGTCCCGAAACGTAAATCTGAATTTTTATACGTCGATCACTAATTTATTTACTCAATAAAATATTATGATATAGATGATTACGTCGATGGTTAGTTTTTTTTGTTGCCTAAGACCGTCACAAATATTTAATTTAAAAATTTATTTAATATGTAGTCAATGTCGTGAAAGCTGACGCCTCCGGATTTTCGCTTTAATTCATTAAGTTTGTTGTAAAAAACTAGTATGCCCAATTTTTTTCTAATTTTCAGCTGTCAAAATTTACATGTGGTTACATTCTATAGTAATGGATCACAGATATTTTCGTGAAGATTTCACTTGACACACAGTTTCTTTTTTACATAAAGAAACTTGCCAAAGAGTTATGCACTGTCACTGTTTATGTACATAAATAGTGACTGTACATAGATAGTTTATTTAAATCAATTTATTTTTGTAATAAGACAATATTTAATTTTATATTAACAAAGATTTAATTATACAATAAAAAGATTTCACTCATTGCATTCGAATTTTGTAAAAAGAAATTATTTAGTGACTATTTTTAAATTTTTTTCTTAATTTATTGTAATCAAATTTAAACTTATTGTAAAGAGTGCGACTGACGAGTACCTACTCAAAACACTGTCAGTACGGTCAGTGTCCTACACCTGAGTTTTGTAACTATAAAAGCAACATAAGTACACAGCAAACTCTTATGTCGCTCTTACGGCTCGGCGTCGAGTTCGCGCCAATATGGAGTCGAAATGGCGCCACCTTCACCACGTTGCGCCACCTGAGGCACGACTGCCGCTTTCGAGTGAAAACTGCAAAATTTTTGTCGACATTGTGGAAATTAATAGATACATTCGCGGGTGAAACCGCTAACCAGACGAACGTGGAGCCGGACGCGCGCGGAACGGGCCGCGGCCGACCGGCGCGCGCGTCGCGCGGGGCCATGAATAATGGATGCGCCCGTATTGTTTGTAAATAGTCACAGGCCGCCGCCGGCGCTGATAATGGCGAGGCGCCATTGCTTGCCCACGCGAAATATCACGTCTCGGGACACCTGGCAACGCGGGAAATGTAACGTCAACGGACGTGACCCGATGCGTGGTCGTCTAAAATGCATTCGAATTTGACTTGGGTGAAGAAATTCGAATGTTGTGTGAAGAAATTCTATACATATTCTCGTACTTGTTACAAATAGCGATTAAGCGGTCGAAGACATCGAATTAGTGTTTTATTTGTCATATCTAAAGGCAAACGTACATACAGAATTTGGGTATTTTTGAAATTTGAAAATATCCTACTATATGAAATAATAGGTTCTGTCTATCTATACATTTTTTATTAAATTTTATGATAAAATAATCGTATTATGACTCACCAATCCCATTTTATCATTTTTTAAATTCCTGTACTGCCGTTGTGTATGTGTGTGTATACGCTCTTTTATAAATTAAAAAGGGTTTGATTGATCTCAAGGGAAATTGTTATACAGTAAGAACATGTGATTACGCGAAAATTTTATAACTTTTGTATTTCTTTGGTAGCCATATTCATTTGTTTCTATATAGTATGTGTGGAAGAGGATGAGAGGTGGTAGCGTTTTAGGATGTAGAGATTTGGGAGTGCGTGAGCAAAACCGAGGGCATGTTTGGATTACACAAAAAGCAGCCATTGGCATTTATTCATTTACAAATTAACTTAAGCTCAGTGAAGCGGGCAAGTAAAATAAAAAATAGCGGCCAGTTACAAGGGTACGAAATATTAAAAATGTTTGATAATTTATCAAACTAACTTCTTCAGTCTAGCTAAGGTTGACACTACCAGTGAGGTTGACACTGCCAGTATAAAATACGGTCGGTGTTTTGAATTATTCACGATCTCTGTAGAGGGACTTATAAGCAGACAACTCATAGCTCGAGGGCTGCCTAGTATTGAATTACCTTTATAGGTGCGTTCCGTTTGCCCTAAAGCAGTAGAAATGAAAACGTGTAACACATTGATGTCGAACGCGGTCGGCGTTTAATGATGGAAAATTCCCTTGCATTCATTTCACGTTTATTTTTTGTATTAATTTATTTAAATCATTTTTGAAACGAACACTTATAGCTGACTAAATGAATTGTTGATTACCATTAAGATTTGATTTGTTCACTTCGTCAATTTTAAATAAGATCACAACACTGACATCATATCCTTGAGGTTATAAAAAATAAAGTGCATCATCGAGTTGACCGAGTAAAATATTTGCTTGGCCCTTCAAAAAGACGAAGGTTTTCACTGTCAACTCATCTGTTGAACATCATAATTTTGGTTCAAATAGTAGGTAGTACAGTGAATTCATTTTATCTTCTTATGCGCCAAATAAAGTTTGACCTACATGGAAAATCTAATTATGGAGAGCATAATTTATATTTAAATTATTTTTTGCAAATTTCATTTGTTTTAGTTATTATGTAAACATTCGTTTATTTTAAAATTTTGTGTTAAAACTCAAATAATGGCTTTGTATTATCGTTTATAATTGTAGGTACAAACGATATCGTTTGTGTTTGTAAATTGCAATTTGTATTCTAATTTAACAAAGAAAAAACTAGAGCCCAATACTTTGCATCAGAAAATGTATTCAAGTCATGTTGGTCTAAAAAAATTAGGAAATATAAAAAAAAATATATAAGCATAAAAAAGCCTAAAAAAACAGACGTACATTTTATAATATCAATCAATCAATAGGTGTACACGGAGCTTGTAAGAGCCGTCGCCTCTCGATCGGCGGATTTTTGCGTAGGCAGACAACTGGTATCTAGACATCTTGCAATGCACCATTGTATTTGACATGCGCCGGAGTTATATTTGGATCACGCAATGTCAAATAAAGAACACCTACACGTACTCTTCCTTCTATATGATTTCAAATGGTCATCGAAAAAATTATGCCTATACAACGGTGCACACCGTTGTTTGTTCGAATTATCATACAGCCGTTCTTACAGTGTTTTAATTTCTATTGGTTTTATGTTAAAATATCAATATTATATGGTATACGTCATTTGTCGCTCAATAAACAAAAAATCATTGCGTCTTCAATCTCAAAATGTTGATTATATTAACAATGTCTTGTTTATGATATTTTATCGTATTGAAAACTAATTTAAGGTTGACCAACGAGCCATTGATTTTAATTACTTGATCTTTCTACCATGGTTAATTAAAAAGGAACAATGTATATATAAATATGCCCCCGCTAATTAAAAAATACATACACCCAAATCCTTAAATTGGCGTAAGTATCCCAATCGGAATTTGGAATAAGATGCCCTCTTTCATTCCGAAAAACCAAATGCAAACAAATACAAGTGATTGTCTTGCCTGCTCTGTTACAAGCCAATTTCAGGCAAATACGAATAAATAATTAATTGCGATATCCGCGAGGCAACACTTGACTGGACGCTTTTGAACTATTTCTACTATAACAAGAGCATATCAATGTATATCGAAGTTAGAGTATTTATTAACATTATTTCATAATGATATTAAAAATTGAATAAACCAAAGCGGTAATAATCTCATGCTTATTACAACACATTTAGGAATAATTACATATTTATTAACAAGGTTGTAGTAGTGCCATAACGTATAAATATAGACGTATTTTCCACATGATAAAAAGACGAGAACAACTGCTAATTAAATAAATTATATAAACCACTGACCGATATAATCACGGAAACGATACAGGTTTGTTGGCTAAAAGAATTTTAATAAGACTGGAAAATTGTTGGGTCGAGAGTCGCTGAGACGTTGTGAAATAATCCTAACATGGAGTAAATTTGTGTGATTTTTCGTTCGAAGTAGTTTTTTTTTTTTTTAAACTTTTTGTATCGATTTTGAGTAAAGAAAAAAAAAGAACATGACCGGACGGGCGGGACTCTGACCGGCACGGCTAATCTTTAGCGACGCGATCCCTCACGGTTGGTGTAAAAACTTTAAGATTTGATAAGGATTTTAGTGTATTTTAAACACGCACACGCACGCAAGCACTGTGCATGCGCTTTACGTACAAAATTGCAATTTCGAATTTTCAGCTTGAACCATTTCAGTGCTGACCCTTCGACCACTTGAACGTACAATTTTTCAATTAATCAATCCACTATTAATTGGTATACAGTTTTCTATTTAAGATAATATAAAATTATTGCGTTAAAGTATTAATATATTGCAGTATCATTTGTTATAAATACAATCTCCTAGTCGATAAGCATAGTCCGATTTTTCGTTCAAATTGATTACTATACAGTAACAAAGCAATGATTGAATTATTAAAAAAGTTGGAAGCTCTTCCGAACACCGCTACTGATTAATTTTCATCTACTGCCAAAAGTTTATAAGTATTTGTTTTTTAGAAATAATCCTTGGTAAAGTTCATTTTACTCCATATAAAATCATTGCTTAAAGTCAGGTTTCCTTTATCATCCAACTTACGTATCAAGAATCATCAATCCTTCAATACTGTTGTAATGTTATATAATGCATTTAAGTGATCGATTCACGCATTAAGCATCAAACGTGATTTACAATTTTTTCGTTAATATGTTCAACTAAATTGTTAAACGTCACTCACACTGCACTTATAGCAAACTGATATTGTGCTATATACCAGTCGTACGAAGCCAGAAGAGATTGTTTAAAATTGAACTGTATAAGCACAAAGTTTAAAATAGAGCTTATAAACTGACAATTTGTTAAACTATCTACAACAATAAGTCACTATTTATATTATTTTCTATTCAAAGAGAATCAACAAATGAAACTAAGATCTTAAGAGTAGAAGCCTACTTCCGGAACACGTGTGCTCCCTCAGTCATAGAAAAGTAAATAGCATAATAACTTTGCAGTCGCAGGCGATTACGATAGCAAACAATTACTAATTACTAGCTTAGTATTGAAGTGGTAATAGAATGGTGTCATGTTGACTCATGCACGTCTGTGAGAATTTTATGGCTTTGTATTGATTTATTCGACGGTTATATTTAAGAGTCGTTCTTTTTATTTAATATACATATTTTTTTATTTTATTCTTCTATATCTTTGTTTTTAGATGCGTTTCTTTTTACATGTTTGAAAATCCGAAAGTTAAATTTTTGAAAACGTCATTGAAACATATCTAAGAAACATGTATTGCGACATAAGAATTATGTAATAAAAGAAAAGAAAAAATATTTTAGTCAGGGCAACGATTGAGTGTCGCTTATTATGTCTTTAGACATATGTATTGATATAACTTCATAGATCAATATTGTATATTGACATTGAAGTAAATAATGGACACTGTCCAACCAGATATCATTGCCGAAAATTGATTAATTTCGTGACGAGTTAATTTTAATATTGAAAATTTATATAACACAATGCAATAATGATAACTCTCCGTCAATGTACAACCGATTTATAATACAACTACATGACACTTTTGGAATTAATTTTGAGAAAAATTATAAGGTTTATTTTCAAAAAATACTGTTAGACAGAAGTGAACTTAATATACTAGTTTTTTAAAATATTTTAAAACATTTTCAAGCGACATCCTATATCATTAATTTAAAAAAAATTCAACTTCTCCTTTAAACCACCAAAACTACTGAACTGAACATCATCAACATATATTTTAGTCGCAAAGGCAATAAAATAACTTCGACAGAATTATGTAACTCTAATGATAATTTTAAACATTATTTTTATATTCTGTGTCACTAAGATATATAATTTCATGTGCCTACTTCAACTGTGTCCGCACAATTTAATTTGTGTTTTTACATCGAGAGCGTACACTAGGGAATAATAGAAAATAAATTAGAATGTCACATTATTGTTTTATTCTACATGTAAATCATTAAAATTAGTGATCGGCCCATCCGGTATAAGGAATAATACGATTTTTTGTCTATGACTCACTGAAAAAGTCATAAAGTTCAATTTTTCAATTCCTAACTAGAAAATAATAGAAGAGTAATTTTTTAGCATTCCAAATCAATCGACACTCTTACCGACACTATAATTTTTCAAATGTTCTAAAAACGATATATTTAAAGGAACAAAAAGAAGTATCAAAATATTTACAAATATTGCATAATTATATACAAATATTAATTATGCAATACAATTTTGTGCGTCAAGATTACGCCATGCGGTGGTATAGCGTATATTTTTTCCAATAGACTTTTTCGCCTCAAAATGTTCACAGTTTTAAATTTTCACGAACAAATCCGTGTGCCATTCTTCTATACAAATGTATACATAGGTGTCTCGGGAACGGCCCTAACGATTCGTACGTAAAGTACTTCTATCCTGGTCAAACAAGATCCTTAAAAAAATTCTAATTTTTTTTTAACTATTTAACGCCATTTTATAGCATTTTCAGGTAATTTAATAGTTATTAATTTATGAGTTATCAACGACGAACGAATACTACATGAAGTGAACTACATAAGGCACTATATAAATAAAGTATCTAGGTAAATTTTGCACATTATTATATTTCTAAATATTTACCGTTGGAAATTAACACAAGCATTTTTTTCCATGGGAAGTTATCATGTTCCCACGGAAACCGAGCCTAGCACCAAAGTAAGATAATTAATATAAGGTTCCGTACGACGAACTAGGGTATTCGTGCACTTCGAAAATATCCTTATTTTACCGTCGTCGTCCACACCCTTACCCCGAACGACGATTCTCTCACCGGAAGGCGATAAAGTAAGTCCGCACCCTTAACGAGCTGTCGGATTACCGGGGCCCGGCGATGATTTAGCGCGCCGCCTGCGCGCGCGCCGACGCGGGCGGCGCGAATTAAAATTTGTTACTCTAGCTTTATTTATTATCGCCGACGAATGCGGTATCGTTTACTTGAATTATTACCGCGGTGTGTTTTATTGTAGGTCGCGCCGTGGTCCACAAGAAATATTGTTGTGAAGCCTTGTATTGAATTTAAATTCATTTACGATTGTATTGCAAGCCGTTTGCAAGTGTTTTATGTCTGTCGCTGCGTATTGGAACAAAAGGGCGCATGCGACTTTTGCGTACTGTTTACTGTTTAAAAAGACATTATTTTTCAGATAGAGTGAGGCCATTTTGGTTATTATTTGGTTATTATGTCACCATTAAAATATATCAAAATGAATCGATCAACTAATAATAATAGACGGAATAAATTTTTTTCTTTAAAAATTGTAGAAAAAGCAAGAAACTACTTTTATAGTTTCGTCACATTCATACGTCCATTTATGTGTCACCCAATTTATAACTTCAACCTTTTTTATTGATTCTGTTGATATTAAATAAATAAATAAAAAACTCCCCATCTACAATCACCACGTTTCGATAGTAACAAATTAATCAACGCATTTATTTATGGCAATGTTATTTATAATTCAATGCTTCTAATTTACGAGAAATGATGTGGCACCGATTTGATTTTAATTTTAGTACGTTTGCATATTTCCCTTCGTTGCGTTTGTTCTTACGGGAGTTAGGATGCGGTAGCCAGATCCCAACTTAGTACGATTTTCATTTCAATTACATTCATATATTGATGCTTTAAATCCATTTGTAAAATATAACAAAAGGAAAACTTAGGCTGGCCTATCTTTACTTATTATTCCTTTGTAGGAATTATAAGTGCAATTGTTTGCACTCTTTACGATGATAAGTTCTCTCATTATTTAACAGTTTTTTCCTGTAACTCTATGCTAATTCTATATACTTTGATGACGCCCGTCTCGTAGCACACACGGCTTATTAAAAAAACACTTTTTATCTAATGAATTATCTAAGATTTATCTATATAAATGGATCATCTAAATGCATATTATTAGAATTAAAAAGCGATACATCTAACAGAAACTATGACACACTAACGAGCTTTTGAATAATTCGATAAGCATACGAGAAGTAATGCAAAGCGCGAGGCCCCATTTCGTCGTACGCGGTTCGGTCCCGAGGAGCGCCGGTCGCAAGCAAACGACCGGCGAATGGACTTCAAAGAAACCGTTCCGATAACACATAAAATTGTCGTTTCCCTGTAAAGAGAACCGTAATCAAACGGTGCGTGTAAAGCTTTATATATATAATATAATATAAAATCACGCCTATTTCCCAGAAGAGTAGGCAGAGACTAGAATTCCACAGGGTACGGATCTTTGCATATCGTACTTTGCATACGACTCTTTTTGTATGACTTATTAGTAATGCAATTTCCTATTGAAGTACTGTTTATTCAATACTTATATTTATTCTGTTATTTTATCATCGTGTCGTCCCATTGCTCAGACACGCCCTCCCCATTTTTTTGACGTGACAACGTCTTAAATTAGGTTGCGGCTGGGAGTCACTTATGAAAAAGTGTAACGCTCGGTAACGTAACGATGAGTCACCGAACGAGAGAGGCCCGCCGAATCTTGCGTCTCTCTTCAACTATGATCGGTCTGCCGCGCCACACGCGCAGTTATTGTATGTATATTTGTATATAAATACTAAAGGTAAAAATAAAATTGTTAATATGAAATTCAGTGCGAGATTCTTTGTATAAATTAATGTTTTAAATATAATTCTTTGTATAAATAAATGTTTTAAATTGTTACTATTATTTCATCCTTCTTCCTACTATACGAATGAATATTCACATTAAAATGATTTTACCATTCAAAGTCGTTGTCACGTAAAACTTTCGCCCGTATACCGACTTTACAGGCAACCAAATTTTTTAATTATATTCTCGATTAAGGGGCTTGAGATCTTTAACTCTCCACACGCGCCTGATTTGAGGTAATTCAATTGTAAATTTTGAAATATTACCCATTGTTATAATATTTTTTTTGTGTAACTGATGACACATACGAATCGCCTGTCTCGATGAAAACGAATGTGTGAAAAACCGGCCAAGAGCGAGCAAACATATGCGAGTAATAATCGAGCCAAAGGAAAGGTTTCATTCTAGACTAAATATTTCTACATTTTATCAAAATTAGCAAAAATAATTGTTATTATTAATAATAATAATATGAGAATTCCATGAAAAATGTACATTTTTTTATTTATCTAATATTTTCTTGATACAAAAATATTTCTAATTACAAATCAATAAGATTTCACAATTTTATAAAGAAAAACGACTTTGACATAGTTTTGTAGTATCGCTTTATCTATTTGTCCATCTATCATTTTTCCCAAATATTATAGTTTGAACTAGTCCTTTTATTCACCATATTGACACTGAATATTGCATTTCTTGAAGTGGAAATATGTATTGTACAGTTAAAAACAACATAAAACAACATAAAACCACAGTACTTGTAATACGTCAATATTGTATTATTTTGTCATGAACATTACCACCCATGCTTAATGCTGATTCAGAGGGAAAAATAAGAAATCCGAAATCGGTGTTGAAGAACCTCGCCATATGACGTTTTTTTTTTGGAAAAAATTTAAATTCATAAAAGGGCAAGTTTTGAATTTCAGTCGTGACCTTACTATGAAAGCGCATACATTGCCCTTTAAATGGTTTGCTAACTTTGCCGAGTCGGGTTTTGTAAACAGCAAAGGGCTTCTAGTTCGTATGCCCAGGCTTAATTATTATTTAACAGTGTTCTGTTAACAGTGTTATGAATATCGCTCATTTATTGGAACCGTTCTATATTCTTCTTGACATTTACCAGTTTTTCATAGAAGTATCGTGAAGTTAACATATCAATTTCTTTAAATTTTTCTCTGATAGTTGTTTTTGGTCTCAAATTATGAACCACACGAACATCTGGCTTTTGTAGCACTAAAATTATATTGATATCAGCGGCATGACTCCATAATAAATTCCATAAGAAATGAGATTATAAAGGAATTAAATAGACTAAACTCGCTGTGTTTTCTCTAATATGTAAGTCGCCGAATGCTTTTATATGCATATGCTGAATAACTAAGCCTGTACAAAGATCTAACCCAGGGTGCCCAAACATTAATCGTGAAATATTTATTTTTATCAATTAAAGATTATAGCAATAAACAAACATTTATCTATAATTGACCTTCATGTTAAATTATAATTTTTAAGGTAATTAAAATTTATCAGATAATGATATCTTGTTAAATCTCAATAAACTACAAATTTCAATTCGATTTTCAAATTATTATGATATCTAGAAATAGTTCAAAATAGATTTTTTTTTTTCATAAGCATCATATTTTAGAGCAGTTATTAAATTAGACGTAGATTTTAGCACATAAGAAGGTGTACGCGCAGTTTAAATCTTGATCAAGATGTTTTTGAGTAATTTACATTTAGACCAACGGATTTGTAACGTAATTATTTAATACGCCAAAAGTGAGATTTCGGTGTTACCAAGTAAGCATTCACAAAGCATACAAATGCAAATCATTAAGTTGTATATCGACAAAAAATACAAGTCTCGAACTTTACTCAACTACGTTTTAATGTAAATTTTTGGTCGATTTTCACCTAAGCAACACAATTAATCTTTGGCGATGAAGTAGCATAGCTTTTAAATTATGCTATTAATATGCGGAATCAATTTGCTTTGAATGCAAAGCAAGATCTCAGCGTGATTCAGTTTAATTTCGTAGTGACACAATTTAGTAAAGTCAAACTTATCATTCCTACTAACACTTGTCGATACATTTTCTGTATATGAACAGTGGTATTTTAATGAAGTCTTTCCGAGCACGTTTCTTTCGCCACAATCGTTGCGGGTGTCCTGATGGGTAATGGCATGTTTGATCAGCCCGGGTAGCTGCGGTAGGTGTGAGCGCCAGTAGTGATTCCTCGACACCGATAGTGTTGTAATTGCTTAAATATCGATATTTGCATGGATCACTTATACGCAGACATAGAATAATATAAATACGCGCCATTGAAAATGTAAGAGAAACTTTATTACACCAATAAAAATAATAGACGTCTATCGGAGTATCCAAAGATTTATTCGATGGCCAAATGTGGTAATTGAATAATTACTTAATATTAAAGCTACTGCTTCATCTAATATTGTTTGTATTAAGTTATTATTATTTGAATAACATTAAGTGCAATACGCTAAGACGTTGCGTGTGTTACGCTTTCATCGTCACGCAATTGAGGTAAACCCTTCTACGATATTTTTTTACTTCAGATTGAAGAGTTTGTATAAGGTCCGAATATTCCGATATGCAGACCAATTCTGTAAACTCAAAACGATTCAATCGGAATCGCTATGACGTTAAATTACGTCAGACGAGGGCTCGTGACATCAATCATCCTCAACCTGACGTCATTGCTTACGCCATAAAGAACGGACATTCATGAAACTATATGATGTAGTCTTACTTCATTAAAAAAAATAAAAGATTTCAACATTCAAAGATTTTCATAATTCGCTATCGATACGCGCACCGCACTAGTGTTTAACCACACACGCCTAGAAGAGCGGTCCCTCGCTTGCACAACACTGTTTGCTCTTGCGATTAGTCGACACTTTTACTGCTTTAGCTGCCGTTTTAAACTTTCAAAGTGACCTTAAAACGCGATGAGGCCTTTTATTTTCTAATTACCTTACGTTTCTTAGTATCCATATTCAATTTATGTACAGTATTTTATACGTATATATGGATTTAAACAATTATTTTAGTAAAGTAAAATGTATTAAAAAGCTATTTTTTTTCTTATCAGTAGACGGAAAAATGAGATCGAGGACAGTAGTTTGACGAAACTTGGAGCTATACAAGTGTTGTATCCGCTACTGAGTGTTTATACTTTTCTGCTATCTGGTAAGATTTTTTTTTCAGCATATTTTAGGTAGTTAGATTTAGAAAAAAAAAGCTTTTTTTATGTGTACTTATTTTTTTTATAACAACTCTCTTTTAATCCAAAGTACCCACTAAATAACACGCGATTCATAAACATATATCTTATTATGTTACTCGTGAATTTCACCCCCACAACCGAATTTTGTGTACAAACTACTTGAAATATTGCGTATAGACATGCAAAAAAAGCAAGTTTTGATAAGGAATTCTAAACGGAGTTACGTTTCGAAAAATCATTGTAATATATATATATTCCTATCAGACCCTGTAACGAATTGGCTATAAAGTTAATACACTTTTTGATTTTCATGGAATTTTTGCACCACTTTTCACATAGAATATTCTTTATTGTTATTTTTTTATATTAATATGTACTTATGGCGTATTAAAATTTATACTTTTATTTCATAATTTTCTTTTAATTATGATAAAATAAAATGCCATGTTTTTCCTCCAATGTTCGTGACTATTATCTTTGCTCTCCGTCTTATCTATTTAATATACAAAAATCAATATTTGTTTATTTGTTCTTTTTTCTGCTGTAGCATTGTCCAATTGCGACACAACTTTGTTAACTTATTTCTTGCGCTTGCATGAAGAGTATAGACGAGGAAAACAACTAAAAATTGTTCTGGACTTCGTCTACTATTGAACCGAACTACAGAACCGATTCTAAATAAATCTCCCACTGAAATAAAAGCCACACCATCTTTCAATAATATAGCCTAAATTTTATTTTGGCACTAACATTTTACTCAGACTTCATCCAAGTCAGAACTTGACCGGTAGCAGAATTGAAATCGTAACCGGGACGGGAAGCAGAATAGTGATTCGAGACCGCAAGGGATCGATATCGAAAAACGGAATCAAGGTCAGGTCGAAATCGAGCGTGGGACCAGGATCAGAATCGACAGCGCGACCGTAATTTGAATGAGGAGGCGTATCGAAAGCAGACTTGGGAGTTGGACCGAGATCGAGAGCGGGATTAGAAACTACTTAGATCGAGACCGAGTTTGGAATAAAAAGCAGAACTGTGATTGAAATCGGCAGTAAAACAAATTGGCATAAAGAGCAGGACTGGGATGAGAATGGAGAACCGACCAGGATCATTGTTGAGAGCGTGATCGGTCGATATACGAGATGATATAGAATTCATTCTATATCCACGCGGGCAGAGTCGCGAGCGAAAGTTATTATACATATAAAAAATGGACACTTCTTCGTCCGAGCATCAGTTAAAAACTACTGAACGTATCGACATGAAACTTTGACCATTCAATACGTAATCGTTTGTAGATGGATATTATTTATTTTTTGATTTCCATTTACATTTTTTAATATATTTTTTTTTTCTTTCTTTTATAATCCATAACGTCCAGCAATGCGCATGCGTAACGCTTAATGTTAGATATATGTATATTGCTTCTGATCTATTTCTTTAAATATTAATACAGTATTGTTGTGCTCCCGGGTTTGTTGGATTCCTGGTTTATGCGTTTCGATATACTGCGCATCCTTATAGCGACAAACATTTTAATATCTCATTCGCTGCCGGAATTTTGAAATATTGATCGATGCAAACAGTAAAGGAGTTACCGTGTGAGTAGAAGTAGCACGCTGAGAGCTTAAAGACAACCTTTGTCGAGTTGAGACCTAATCACGTAGGCGATTCTATAAACCCAATTGAATATTTAATTTAATATTGTCATAAATTAAGCTTGAATGTTGGCTAAAAAATGCAGATGCTACGCAGATCTATATTATTGTGGCATAGAAAAAGTAAAGCAAATTTTGAGCACCCGAAACCGACGAGCTCGCACGAAAAGATTGATGGTTGTCAGTGAGGCAAGAGAGATATGCGAAGATCGTACCGTGTGGAAATTTGTAAACTCCGCCTATGCTTCTGGGAAAATGCGTGATTTTATGCCAATAAAATATTAGCTAAGAATATTTTCGACGTAACATCTGGTATAAAATCTATTTGTTGACACTACGGTTGGCGAAAATTCTATATAAAGTGTTAAAATTATATTTATAAGTGATTTGCTCAAATAAAACCATTCCACAACTTCAGTAATTGGGCGTATTGTTTTATTCACGTTTTAAATGGCAAGGTCAAAAACTAAATTGTGCAAACATAATTTATAACCATAAAATTTGTGGGCTGACATTACAAAATCAATTTAAAAACAATATGCAAAATTAATTATTTAACATTTTGACAAGAACCTATTGTTTTATAATTTAATAGTACATTTTTATTTTTGGTTTTTCACGGTTTACGATAACAGCTATCATACATTATTATTAACAGTATTAATTGAAATTCTAATTTGTTGTCGAGAATATTGATTTTTTTTAAAAAATAGTGTTTTATCATTCACATAAATCGCATTAAATTACTGATTCTTTCTATTTACCTAAGAAATAATCACTTAGACTAACGTCAACGCATGACAGCTAAGTCGAGCTTCTGTCAGTGTGTTTTAACGACTAGTAAAAACCGCCTAAAAGCATGTCGGACCATGCTCGGTGTAGGATTCCATAGTCTTTACTACAAAGAAATGTACTACAAAAAAAAAATAAAACTACATTATTACACTTTTGTATTTCCCGCACAGAGTAGGTTATAAGCACTTAAGTCGCCTATAACTAGAGAAATAAGTGGGTGTGTCGGCTAACGACTAACGACGAATGTCTTGAACTAACAGTGCTGATTTAAAACATTTAGTACAGTCTCAAAATTAAAAATTCGATGCTAAAATGACCAGCAAAGGATCTCCTTAGCACTTACGATAGATACTTGATATATCCGATGATGTTGAAAATAATTTTCGTAAGCTTAAAAAATCTTAATTCGTTTTTAAAAGAGATGTCGAAATGTATGCGACACGTTGATGTTTGCTTAATTTTATTTTTTAATTTCTGATACATGTGTGGAAGTGCCCCCCTGGAAATATTTATTTTTATGATTAAACTACCAAATTAATTAACAAATTATACAAGACATCTATATTCTAAGTCTAGTGAATAGACATTTTGTAGTTTTCGAGTAAAATACCTGTGACATAAGAACGGCATGACGAAACTATAAGGGTTCAATTTTAGTCATTTTGGCTACGGAACCCTAAAAATAAGATGTAGCATGTATGGGTTGTAAAGGATAGTACAATTTGTTGACGATTTTTTTTGTTCGTAAACGACAATTGTCGTTAAAGAGTAGTAGATCCTGTTGCAACCTTTTGCGTCAGAGTCAACATCGGAGCTATTTTTGGACATAAATAAAAAGTAATCCTAAGTACTTAGTAAAACTTTAAATGCAAATCGAAAAGAGATATATATCAAGCACTCGAAACCGATGAACTTACATGAAATGATTCATGAATGTCAGTGAAGCAAGGATCGTGTACAAGGATCGTAACCCGTGATCTGCGGCCTCTTCATATCCTTCTGAGAAATAGACGTGAAGGTATATATACCCCTTTTAGATTACACTCGACATGGTATATCAAAAATAAAATTTGAGTACTCACACTTTTAATTTTAATAAAATAACAACTGAAATGATTATACAGAATGAGTAAGATTATCTATTTACTTCGCTAAATTTTGAACAGATAAAGTAGCGGTTAATTATTCCAAAACCTAGCGTACTACATTACAAGCATACTTAACTTAGAATACTATCTCGTCATAAAGATCCGTTTTTGAATTTTTAACTTTGAATCGACGAAAATCTATCATAAATTGCATGTGTCAGTTTCATTAACACTAATAGTTCTAAAACCTATATTGAAATATCTTCATCAAATCAAACATTATTCACTATTACATTTCAATTTAATATTCATCCTTGAAGGACGTTTTCTGGCAACCTTCGTCCTATCCTCGACTTTTAAATTAAACCTCATTTTCATCGTACGCACCGCACATCCACAAGCGGAGCGCGCGCGTAGGTACCTATTGCATAACGTCGACAAAGCGTAGTGACGTCGCGCAGGTGCGTCCCATTACTATACATAATCGATGAACAGAAAGATCGACTAATCTCCGTCTTTGATCTGTCAGCCGGTCGGACGTCGGACGACCTTGCCAAGGCCGGCCCCGCCGCCAAGGTCGCCTTTTGTATCATCAGTTCACGCCGCCGAGCGGCGGGGCACCGGGCAACGCTCGCGATGCTTGTACATGAATCAAACGAACACACGGATCTGAATTTCGGCTATGAAACGTGTCCCAGTGTAAGGTTGTGTTACTCTCTAAGTTTGTGCGTGATTCGGGTTCAAAAATTTTAGTTAAATGAAATCATTTATACATCCTTTATTTTACAATAGTATTTAAAAAATGCTACAAGAAATTAAAAAACAAAAATTTGAACGTTTTACGTAATCGAATTACATTACACACGTGCCTATTATTATAAATAATTTATTATAACAATAATTGTAATCTATAATAAATTCTGTAATCATTAAAGTCAACATAATCTGAATATCTACTATCAATTATGAATTGCTTATTAATCGTATAATCGTATGTAAATTAGTTGTGTTTACTATTTTATAATATTTGACGATTTAATATTGTTATATCAAGTTTTAATCGTCCAAATACTGAGACGCACGTAGTTTTATTTCAGTTAAGCCCCCCACGCTGGCCCATTCCGGGTTCGGGGCTACTAATTACCGTTGCTACTAACGCGATGACAATGTTTGGAACAGCTTAGTTTCACTTAAGCTTACCATAACGGTCGACTAACCAAAGCTCATGGTCAGTCGACCGCTATGGTCATAATCGAATCCGGAACATGTGCGAAGACACCGCGTGGTGGTAATGCTTTTAACCACTGACCAATCGCCGCTTACAAATTGATTTCATGGATTTATTTCATACACGTAGCTATTCCTTTGTAATAAATAGTTATATATTATTTTTAATGTACTTATTATATTCACAGAACTATTTGACGAAAGAATGTACTACGTTATCATTTATAAATAACAAATTTACAATGCATTTAACGTCAATAAAATCCATTTATTATATTTATAAAACATCACTTAAATTTCTATTAATACATATATGAATTTTAAATAAACTTGAAATATAATTCTGCTACAATACCATTTTATTGTGCCCCGACTCTCCATAATAATTAATTTATCAGCATTTAATAGTCAAAACAGAGCGATAGCGAAAAAATTTATTACTTTTTTATTACTTTTAAATAAAAAATGTTGTTAATTCCGCAATAAATTTCTTTTGAATTGATCTCTTAGGTTAAAATAACAAGCAATATACAAATATATATGAAAATTAATTTAAAGGCGGAGTAACGTATTCTGATTAGTAACGCTATGAGGTTCTGATTAAGTAAATTAATCAGAACCTTTATGAGGAAGCTCAAAACATGTTTCTTTACATCTTCTCCACCAATCAGACTGGAATCGTTGAACGGGTTGTGATAAATTTTACATAGTGGTAGTAGGTAGATCCTATGTGCTGGAATGGGGCAGAGTGAGCTTTTCTATGAACATTATGAGAATAATCAGAAACGGTGAGTAAATTTTAATTGTAAAATAATACACTCATTTTCAATTTTATCTAACGAAATGGAAAAAAAATTGGCCAAGTACATGTCGCACCATGCTCGTTATAGGGTTCCGATGCCACTATTACAAAGAAAAGCACTACACATGAAAAAAGTACCTTGTTACACACTTTTTCCATGTTTTCCGCAAAGACTAGTTATATTTTAGTTGCCTATAACTAGAAAAACAAGTAGATATGTCGACTATTACTATTAAACTAGTGTAAACAAAAGTGCATCAGCAAAAGAGCGAATCGTCATGGTACTTACGTCCTTTTGTTGAGAAGCGCAATTTTTCGGCAATAACTCAAAAACGGTATATTCCATCATGTTGAAAATAATTTTCATTTAAAGTATTTGTTAAACGTTGTCTCTGTTATTTTTTTCGTGTTTTTAAGATTCACGGTTTAGAAAATAGAGGGAAGGGGGCCTATTATTTCAAAAAACATTCACGTAATTAGAAAAACTGCTTAGAAATCTTAAAATGTTTTTAAAATAACTGTGGAAATATATGCCGTTCGTTGATGTTTGCTGAAAAAAAATTTTTTCAGCTTCTGTTACATAGTGGCCCCCCTTAGAAATATTTATTTTTGTTATTTAACTACAAACGAAGTAGCGGCATATACGAGACACATACACTATAAATTTCATCAATATAAACCTTGTAGTTTTTGAATAAAACTCCAGTGACATACGAACGGACATGACGAAACTTCAGTTTTTGCCATTTTGAGTCGGAGCTCTAAGAATGGCTAGTTGAATATTTTTTTTATGTTTTTGACTAATGACATATGAATGTACATTGTTTTGTTCTTTTAAGTGCATGTGGGTGTTCCAAACGCATGCGCACGCGCGCTTACATACACCGACTAATTCAAGAAAAAAATGATTAGGCTAGTCGTTTTCCAGGTGCTTTGCTATGCCTTGAGTTAAATCTTGTAATGATTGTTTCCAATCTGGATGCAGTTCTCGATTTCAATCCCGTTCCTGCTCTCTATTTTAATTCTAGACCCGCTGTCGAGCTTGACTCACCCCTCGGACATTACTGCTTTTCTTTCTTTTTCTTTATATATATATAGGATTCGTTTCCGCAGAAAAAGTATTCTATAATATATTCCAAGAAATAATATGCTTCTATGCGAAATTTGATTTGAATCCCTTCACCCGTTTTTGAGGTCAGCCTGGACGAAATGACAGGACAGGGGTTCAATTTTTATCATATGTGAAGATTTTACCATATCTTATAAGTTCGCGTTTCGTATCTGAAAAGTGACAAACACGAAGTTTTGCTCTCGCTGCCGCGGTAATTACGTTCATGAAATGAGCGAGACACATTAAATATAAAAATATAATAGTTTACGACGGTTTTAAACTTCATGCCTAACATATATTCTGATGTCGATTGGCCTGTGAACACATACAGTGGTTTTATGACCTGCGAAAAGTTCTTCTGTAGTGCAAGTCTTTTATGTAACTATAAATAATGGAATATGGTAGTAGGTAATTCGACTTTTTTTTTTTGTGTAAGTGTATGTAGAAATTTTCAGACAAACACAGAAATCACATATTATCGTCTGGATGACAGAGTACTTATATACGAAAAGGACGATTTATTTTTGCTTACTCGTAATTTCATCGGTATTTGACAACAAAGGGTTTTAAGATCCATACGGACGGCAGCTCTGCCCAGCAGTAAAAGTTTAACGACTTCGCGCCTGCGCAACCGGGACGCGAATAAAAATCACACGACTAAATTATCCGTGAGTTTAGAACAAAACACGAAATATGGACGTGGCATTTAAAATAGTATAAGACTTTTACACTTGGAATCTATTTATTCCGCGACGAAGAACAATAATAAAACAGAAGTGCGACTATGAAATATGCGAAACACAGTTTAATTAAACAAAACATTTTGTACCACATAACAGACATTAAAAGTATTAATATTGGAAATAAAGTTAAGATTAGCTCTCTAAAGTAATTAATAATTGGTAACAAAAGACGTTGCTTCACAAGTACTGTTTATTTTCTTACAAATATTCATTAATTTTACAGTTAGTTTTTCGTAAATTATCTCAATATAATTGAACTGGATATTTCTTTATATTTTTCGTGTTGACAATAGGAATTATTATTGCAGATTGATGTATTAACCTTTTATTTCCATATAAAAGGAAAAATTATACTTATGGCAATGCCCTATATGCAAACAGAATGCACTCAAACGGTTTATATGAAGCAAAATACTTAGTATGGTTCAGCTACTTGTTCACGTTTCTTGAATATCTCTAAAATTGTGTGTTTTTCCTTTTCTGTTTTTCTGTTCTAGTTTAGTTACTAGACTATTGCAATGAATGATAATTTTAAAAAAATTGGTTGTGTGTAAAGTCGGTTTACGGACGATAATTTTACGTGATAACGTCATTAAAAAAACATTGATGGAAAAATGCATATTTTATAAATTGAATTGAATTATTATCACTGGATTATCATTATTTTGTATCTCTCTTCCACTCTATCGGCAGATAGATGCGTCACAAGCCGAACGCTTAGGCCGATCGTTCCTCGCTATCGCTCGTTCCGCGCTCTCGCTCGCACGTTCGGCTCAGGCGGAACGTGACAATGAGTCATGCTTTTTCGTGCATGCAGCCGGCGTTCATCGATTTATAAGATGTTATCACGTCAATAAACTAACGATTTTTTAATAAAGTACAAGCAGCACCACAAAAGATGAGACCCAAATATTGACTGCTCGTACTCGTGCAAAAACCGACAAGTTTAAATCGCCTACTGCGCATGTATACTCAAATGACGGGAGGGCCTCAGCTTTCTTGGCGTTGCGTGTTCATATTGTAGTAAGAAATCACGGCGAAAAATTGACCAATATACTACAATGGGGGTTGAAATAAATATGACGTGATTAAAATGCTTAGAAAAATGTTTCAACTTCCAATGGGTAAAGTATAATAACTATTGTATCATCAGACTTGTCGTGACTAGGGTACGAAGGCATAAATATATGTAATAAAGTGTCGATAATAAAGCGTCGAGATTAGTTCAAAGAAATAGTTGCAATATACATGTCATGACTGTTATCACAAATTCACAGCAAATGTACATATTAAGAACTTTTTATCGTCTATGATTTTTTTACACACTTTTCAGCATTTCACACTGAAAATCAGTCAGTTTTTTCAAGATTATAAAAATCATCATCCTCAGAATTAAGTTAACGTAGCCTTTTCTTAAGTTTCACGTATCTCTAATTCGAATATTACCTCGACCAAAGTAGTCAATGTTAAATATAGAATCAGCTAATTGTTCTTGATGCTAAAAAGAGGGCTATATTACATTTATAATTTAACAAACAATTACGGTTTACATATTTTACACAGATTAATAAACGAACCTAAAAGAAATGTGACAGTATTGAAATTAAACGAATCAAAGTTTATGTTTAAAAATTGAATAACTTACGTACGAGCTTATTATGAAATCAGAACGTGAATTCATTCAAGTCATTAGTTTACTCATCAACTTTTCGAATAAATAGTGTATCAGTGTTTCTAGTTTGATGGCAACACGCATGCGCGCGCCGGCGCGCGGCCGGGCGACGGCGCGGCGGGCAAGTTCATGGAGATTCGCCGACTCCCGCGCTGTACGCCGGTATATGGGCCATAAGGTAATTCGAGAATTAGCAACTGGCTTCGCACTCGTGCTCGTAAAGACGAAACAGTAACCTTAATTGAAATTTGAGCCGGAGGAAGAACCAAATTGAATCATTAACTTTCTATATTATTTAATACAATCGAAATATCTACAATTGCAAGATCGATATCGCCGTTGTTAGGTCAACAGACAATATTACCAAAAGTCTCAATTATCTAATAATCTGAAAAATTAAAATGATACATTATAATGTATCATTTGAATATGAAATTCATATAAGTGTGAGCTGGTTTTCTATAAATACTTATGGTGTAACGGCGACGATGAAACAGTATTTATATACATAATAAAAGCCGCTTTAACATGCGTGCACGCATACACCTCTCTTTCGAAGACGGGAAAGTGATAAACTAAACAAAAGGGCCCGAAGCGCCGTCCAACTCTCTACTCCCGGGTGCGGCTGGCCACGCCGATGGCGCAGCGAGTCGTGATGGAATACTTCGGCTGTCAACTCGTCTCAACAAAATATGTACACTATTTAAAACGAAACGCATCTCTTGGGGTTGCTATTTCACCATAATAAAAAATGTCAAAAGTTGCGAAAATTGGACAAGCGTGTGCAAGACACACAGACAATCGTATTGTGATCTATGTCAGTGCCGTATCGTGATCTATCGATCTATGTAAAGCTGTATCATTATAGTTTTCACATTATGCCGTTACTAATATATATCGACAAATAATGTGAATGAACTTTAAAGAATCTCCTCATCGGCTGTATCCTTTATACGGCGGTAAGTTTTACGCGGATACTTCTATCCATATGAGGGTATTCGGACAATCGGTATTCGAAAAGCGATCCGGAAAAAAGAGAGAAGAGGGAAAACGAATAACGACCGGGTACTGAGCGTCTTCCCAGAAATGCGCTCCACGACGTTTCGCAGCACATCCGGCGGAGTTCACGCCGAACGGTCGGCAGCCGTCACGCGGCCGGGGAGACGCCGCCCGCGCAGGCCGCACGGTCGCGCGCCGAATTAGCTGCGCCGGATCGTCTACGGCCCCGATCCGGGCCGAATCACGCACGCCCCACTTCCGCTCGTACCGGCCTTATCTTTGGTGTTGCTAAGGATTTTACGGCTTTAATCGTTCAAGATACCGAGCCTCGAGAGATATTTTTAGGGTTCCGCACGTCCGCTGAACAAAAAAAACAGAATTAAATGTCTTGTCTATCTAACTGTCTGTCTGTATATCACCGAAATTATAATTTTTAAATTACAACCTTTTTCCAATCTATTGAACGAAGGCAAGAGCAATTAATACATGTTGCAGGTATAGAATTTGGTAACACAATTACGATTGTATGGTTTATATAAACAAATTATGATTTATGAGTTAATTATGGGACGCAAAATTATAAATAGAGGAAATTTTGTTCAATTACAAATAAGCATTTATTTTTATAATTCTAAAATATATCATACAATAGATGCAGAAAATATATACCAAAATCAAGCATGTATGCTTGTCTCTGAAATTTTGAAGATAAAAATGTGGGATATAATACTAATAATAATTCACTCATATAAGTAGTTTACCGGCAAAATAAAACGAAAAACTTAAATTTTTAAATTTTCTCGGGAAACAAAGAGAAATATATTAATAGAAAATATGTATAAAATACGTTACTGTGTTTCACTGAGGACTAATAACTTATATTGGTCTGGCTTTTGATATTCTAAACCTTTTTTTATTTCAGTCACCGTAAACAAATTTGAGCCAGTTTTAAAAAGATGATGATAGATAAAGCATGATTAATTTTCGATAAGTGAGGAAAAATTTAGATAAAAAATATAGTAGGTACTGTTTTAATTACGTAATAATTATAAAATGAGTACGAAACCCTCTGAACGCGGATCTGACTTACGTTTGGTCTTTATAACCAATAGCTGCAGTATGAAAATGATGTAAAAACGTCGCCTTTGAATAATGATAAAACACGAATCGTATATGGAGGAATTTTGAAGAGAGAAACCAAAAAAGATTTATCAGGATTTTTCTGTACACTATTGTAAGCATAGCATATTTTTGATGCCTATTGTTTATTTAAAAAGCACATTCATATCAAAAATCGTATACGTACCATCTACGCATATATTATAAATGCGATTGTTTGTTTGAATGTTTGTCTTTCAATTACTCCTGAATCGGTGAACGGATTGTGACTACGTTTGGTAGAGGTAGACTACGTTCTGGGCGAATAATTGTGTTTTTTATATTAAAATAATAATAATAATCCGTTGTACAAATGCCATAAAAAGAGTAATCGGAGACCGCTTCTTTCACATGCACAAAGCCACACCATCCCTAAATAACGTATTCTATATGTTTTATTTCGATATACTAATATTTGCTTCCGTTTCGTCCATGTCGGAGCTGTGACCAGTGGCTGAAGCAGAATTTAAAGCGGCAGAGAGAGCCCAAACCGGGATATGAACCGGGATCGAAATGGAGTGTTATACCGAAATCAAAACCGAAAGCGTGATCTCTACCGGAGTCGGGACTAACGGCAAGATTGACCGATCTAAAAATAAAGGAACTCATTCTATTTCCTCACCGGCGAAGCCGTGCGCGGAAGCTATCGGTAGTTGCTTAACAGACATTCGTACCCTTATCATTTCATCCGTAGGCCAAGGAATGTACTCATCGACCCGCCTGACTCTCTTACAGCGGCAGTAGAAAGTCTAATGGAAGTCAACGATACACGTGACTGACTAAACGTAGGTATTCCTCCACTAGTTAGGTCTTAGATCATAGCTCCCCTTACTCTACCCGGCCGCTTCCGCGCCGGGTAGGCGAAATGGGTCAGACCCGTGTAGGTATCCAGTGACTCCTATGCCGAGGCGATCCCTTGAGGAATCCCTTATAGGGCATGTCACGCGCCGTCGACACCCCCGTATCTCGTCCGGCCGCGTTTGGTGAAGCTGTTATAGAAGTCCAGCTATATAGCATTGCCGACCAAATTATTCCAAACTTCAGGGGAAGTTTTTGGTGGGTTTCAGCCCGACACTACGCGTATGAACGGGCGCGCGGGTGTGCGTTATGTATTTTTTACCTCTTAGTCACAAGACGGGGAAAAAAAAGTAAAAAAACATTTGTGCCTATGCGTATCTAGGTATGTAAGAGTATAAGCTTTTCAATTGAAATATAAGAAGCCACATTTTAATTAAGACAATCTAAAAATATATATTGTTTAAAACTATATTTATTTTCTATTAATTAGGAGATTTCGCGAACTATATTTTGAACCCGTTTTGTCTAACTTCACAATTAAAATTGAATACATTATACGACATTAGAAACACAAGAGTTGATTTAATAAATACGATATCGAATACTATATTTATTTTTAATTTTTTCTAGACGCGGCGTAGCGAGGTGTATTTTATTCTATTGTTCAATTACTTAAAGTACGGAAATTTTAATGCACTAAATTAAGTCACGGTTGCCCAATCTGATATTAGTCAAATCGTATAAAACTTTCTACGGTTGTCTAAGACCAAAATTCAATGTTAGAAACTTGTTCGGCTACTTTTAGCAGTTTTAACTTTATGTATTAATATTCATTCGATATAAAAAAAAATGTAAAAGCAAAAAACTAAATGCGCTGACATAAAACGTTAAAAAGTATGTTAAATTTCTTCTAGCTAAAGTTCTATTAATAATAAGTTTTTGGCATGAAATTTAAGTCGTATCACAGTTAAGCATTACGCACGTCCACTCAGATTTGTATAACTTTAAAGCCGTATAAATGTCAGCCATTGATTTATTTCTGAATTCCAGATATTTTCTACCCACCCGAAATAAAAATTAAAACCGCAAATTATCCACTTTTCAAAAACAAATTTAAGTCTTCTCAGTCAGTCAGCTAAAGACCGACGTCACTTTGTTAGTAATTGATTATTATTTAAATTTCACGATTTATTAACCGACGACCCCTTTCATTCTTAGGTAGAAACCCTTCAACACAAACACAGCTACTACAACCTTAAGACATTACGTTATAGTAGAAACAGAGGAGTAGTTCGAACACGAAAAGTCAATCAATGTAAAAACTTGCACGACCTACGCCTAACAAGATAAGAAATATTAATATTATATAGTTTCATGTGTTCAAATATATATAAAATATTATATATATAAAATATTTACGTATTTTATATGAAAAACTAATTACCCACGTTTGCAACTCGATGTTTGTTACCAAGATTTGCGATAAAAGTAGTAACATTTTGAGTACCGACGCTATCGACGGAGTCGGGAAAACCGTATCTCATCTCGTAAAAGTCATCGTTATTAGCAGATTTAGGAGAGATTTGTCGATGTTCTGTATGATCGATAACGACAGTTCGTTGTATTACAGCGACGCTTTGTAAATCGTTTTAATAACTTGGCATTTTAATTGTTCTAACAATTTAATTCTTTGTCAGTCTCCAAACTGAGTGTTTTGATATCGTTGTCGATATTTATTTATACTAAGGGAATATCTGCGTTCAACTCCGTATTATAAAGTTACTGCCGCGTCACGTATTCATTGACGCGTGCACATCCCGGTATTTGTCAGATGTATTAGAAATGTTCATTAAATTATCTTCCTACCTTCCTCCTGTTGAACTTTCCTTCTGTGAAATCATTATTAATATTTTATACTGCAAATATTTTACACAATTTGAGTAACGTTTTGATCTAATTTTCCCCGACGTATTTTCGAAAGATTTGCACTCACACAAACGTGGGGATAGCATCTGAAGGCGCCCAACCCGTCGGCGGCGTTATCTCTCCATCGCCGCGTGCCTATAAGCGGAACCCGTTCGTATCCCGTTTTAGCTGCTGCTGCTGCGCGTTTAACTATCGCCCTAAGTCCTTCGAAACGGAATAAAAATAAAGTTATTCACTCGTTCATTACGCGTCATTATCATTGACCGGCGGACGATCGCGGTCCATCCGCAGTGAGCACTTAACTAAATCACCGTACTGCCGATAACACGCACCGAGTCCGATACTAATCCCGGTCTCGATTCTGGTTCGCAGCGGAGAGTTAACGGCGCAAATCGTATTGTCATCCCATCGTTCTCGACTGATCTATACCAATATAGCAAATGTCCATTAATTGAATAAAATAATAAACCTCAACTAAATTAAATAGAATACCTAAAATTTTTTTTTCTCTAAGTATCCGACTGTCTACCGTTACTTTTTTCTTGACATCGAGCAATACAAACAAAGGCATGTTCATAAACCATTTTAGCAAGCGAGGGCGGGTCCAACACGTAGCGTGAACGTACAGAGAACGATTCAAACAATGTCTGATCAGAGACGAGATTACGGACGGGCGTTAAGCGGAATCATTCGATGTGCTATATTGATAATCATCGTATTTCAATACTGATTGATCGCAATACGATACCTCCGATATCGGATCTGGGACATTGACAATACACATAATATGTGTTATTTGTTGCACAGACAAGGTGAGTGCGACTGTTTGTTTATGCGTAAATAAAAAAAAAAATGTTTACACGAATTCACTCTGTGCACGTTTCGCACTAACGCGCGAAACTTACTTATTTTGTTGAAGTGACCCATTTATTTATATGAAATACATTACTTAAAAAGTTCCTCTGTCTGATTGCCTAGTAAGCGGTCGAGTGTTGGCCGACTATGGAAACGACTTGCACTTTTTTTTTAATGCTATGAGTCCAATGTCACTTTCTCTATCTGCTGTCCTGGTGCCCGGTGAAAGGTTTGCCGAAACTTTTGCATGCTTCATAACGCGTAAAGTCTGACTTAGCTCGACTTGTCAAGATCAAGCAAATTTTTGCACTTTAATTTTGTCTATATTCATATTGCACTTATAGGCTTAATATGAATACACGTATATCAAGAAGAAAGTTATTCACATTTAGTAGTACTAAATAGCATTTATTTTGTTTAATTAAAATAAAAAAATGCTTGGATAAAGGTTTCATGAACATCGGGGTATCTGTTTATGATCCCGTATGTAGTCACGGTCACGGCCGAAAAATTTCACGTGTAATAATTATTAGTTTTAGAAACATTGTAAATAGTTTTAAATCGAATTAATTATTTAACATTATTTGCCAAATTCAATCGGTGTCTTTTCTGTGACTGCTTATTCCATATTAATTGAAAATATAGCATTCTTTTACATAGCACTTATAAGGGATAAACGAGAATGCATGTCAATGAAGAGTCAATGAATGGTTTCCGCCGCACATGGACACTCGTAACCCCATAGAAGTCGTCAGTACGTCGTCGACTTTTTTGGAAGGGATAGGACATCTGACGGAGGGGGAAATGACCTGATGTTGGGGGAGTGGGCCACCGGAACTCTCACTGACTGGATAAAACGTGAGATCAGAATCTATTACTTCAGGTCCGGATTCCGTGACATTTTACCGGTAGACCGGGCCCGCTTGCGTGCTGCAGCCAAGTCGGCAAACGGCGTGGTTCCATCACATCGATTCGTAACTGATAGAAAAGATCGTTCCAACGTAACTTAATTCCAAGCGGACGGAAATGATTCTCCGGCTGGGTCTCGGCGCTGCAACAGCGCAGGCGGCCCGGCGCGCCCGCCCAGCGCGCCGCGCTCGTGCGCACAGATAAGCAAATTTCGCCGCTCGACCTTCGCTGAGGCCGAGTTCAGGGCGGCCCGTTACCGCCCGGCCTGACGTAATCGAGAGCGTTATTCGCGCGCGCGTTGCCAACTCGGACTTTTTAAATCCGAGTCGCGGTAGTGTTTGAGTTTTTTTTAGGCGTTCCGCTATCGACGACTTGTAAATATTGAGAACTCATCTCGAATTCTTTGTTAGATGGTCGGCTGTCGTCAGAATGGTTTTGTGCCGAGGTTTCGTATGTACGACGCCGGTGGTGATATGTCGATTTTTTTACTAGAATCTTCTTAGAGGGCGGTTTGTTTGACTGTTAACTGATAATAGCACAAATAGAATGATTTCCTACCGTTAAATATATAAATCGATATAAATTATAGTATTCGAAGATTATTACATATGAAATATTAAAATAGAAATAAACCTTTAATAGTTTTCTACTAAATTTTGTACTAAGCATTGAATGGCTATATTTCAACATTCTCTACTAGCTTTCGGCGCGGCTCTGTCCGCGTGGGCATAGAATGGATTCTTACATTTTTTACTACGACCGATCACGCCATGATCAACCATTATCCCGATCTCGGTCTCACTCTTAGTTTTGATCTTGATCCCGCTCTTAATTCCAATACCAATCCCAGTGTAAATACCGATTCTGTCTTGTTAACGCAAATGCAGCTGCGAATAAAAGCAAACGTCTTTATAAATTTATACTTATGCATTATTCTGATATATATGCTATAATACTGTGAAGTTTCATCAAAATCCGTACAATAGTTTTAGGATGAAAGCGTAACAAACATCCATCCATACATCCTAACTAACTTTCGCGTTAATAATATTACTAAGATTCATTGGTAGCAACAAATAAAACGTTTAAAAATATCGTTCTAAATAGATATCTTGCAACAAATAGTATTCACAAAAAAAAAATGTAACGTATAACGAATCAATTTATAACAACAGATAATCTTCTACAGTCCGAACAAATTTTTCAATGGTATATTTAGAACGGAATGCTAATACAATATTACTTATGTAAGCGGTGACCCTGTACCGGTGTTGTCAACCATGAATATCACAAAATTTACACTTCTTATACGTATAATACCTAATCGAATAAAATATAAATTTATTGTAAACAAGATCCGGCAATCATTCATAACGGTTGAGTTTGCGTGTTTACGGCGAAATAGAATAGTTTTTTTTATTAGATAAGGAAACGCTTCGCGTCATTTTCTATCGAAGCGTATATTCGTAGCGGTGAGCGACAGCGGCCGGCGATTGAGGATTATCGATCTTAAAACAGATCTTTCGGATATGACCAATTTCGTGTCTAATATGAACACCGCATCGAAGTACGCCGGACGGCAATACCAAAATCACGGAGCATCTGCTTTCACGCGCTCTTCTGGCGCGGTACGAAATATTTCCACGTCGAGTGATCATCTCCGACACTGTATAAAACGTAGCGATGTCCGCTTAGTCATTAGCAGCATTCCTTCGAGCCGGGAGGTGCCGGGTTCGATTCTGATCACGACTTCGGTAAGATTATACCGCTCGCCCGTGCCTCGGAGACCGCGCCGAGCCGCCGCCCCCGAAACCGTCATCACAACGTGACGATAACCGTTATCACCCCCTGACCGGAATTCGGCCGATACGAGCGGATTAAATTCCAAGCCCTACGGGGCCGCGGGAGGGTGTGCTTTAGCGACACGGCGACGAAAATCCGACACATCGCACGTACACGAGAAAACGTAGTTTTCATTACGTTCCGCCAGGTTTCGATTCGCGTAAAATGAAAAACCCGATGAATCAACGCCGTAATTATATTAAAGCAAATAGTAGGGAGATAACGCTGAGACACAGCTGTCGTAACCTCGCCTCGTCCTAATAGTGACAATGAAAAATTAGCGCAGGCGAGGCGGTCGTTCACACCCCGCGCGGCGCCGCAGCGCCCCCCGCCGCCGGCGCGCGGCGGTCTTATCGCTTTTTTTTTATTATCTCGCAAAGAGGCTGCCGTGGTGATTTTCTTGCAGCGATGGAACTCTACCTTGTACGTACACGGGCCGCGTGATAGTCGATCCTGCGGCATCGTCGTTTCCCGTCGTTTCCTCGCCTGCATGTTGCTCGGACCGATCGCGAGGGGTACGTGTATGGCATACATTAAAATACGGATGCGATGCACAAAATGAATACTTAACCTCTAAAAATAATTATGTACCACAAAAGCAGTTCCGGCCATAATAAGGCTAACATAATCTAGCAAGTCCAATGATTTCAAAATTTATTTACTATTGTTAATCGCCATATTTGCACGTAGTAAAGGGTTTATCATACTAATAGGGTTGTAGGGATATGTACAAAATTTTATATTTCCTACCTTCGTAGAATGACCACCAGTTTACCGCCCGCTTCGCTGTGCATTAATTAAATTATAGCGACGAATGTTCCCGATACCGAATCTGCTCTCTGTTTCGACGCCGGTCACGATGCCGTTTTCGGTCCCCCCTTGGACATTGCCAATATTTCTCTGATATATATTATACACTTTTTTTACACATGCAAAAGGAATCACATATCGTATTCCAGGTGATAAATGATATGTATGCAAAATTTGATTACAATCCGTTTAACATTTTCGGAAATCAGTCCGGAAGAACAGAAACACACACCCCGCACACACATTCAATTTTATTTTTATATATCGATTAGCGAACAAACCAGTTTCTCTCTTCATTATATCGTCTTTCTGTAATGACTATATGAAAATTTAAGTAAAATTGGATTAGGATCTCTTGAAAAGTAAAGAAGGCAGCACAAGCGATGTAAGCGCGACAGTTGAAAAAAATGAATAAGTCCAATAGTGAATAATTCGCATAATGACAATCAACAAAACTAACGCTTAATCAGTTTATATATATAAAATTCAAAACCATCGCATTTACATTGTATTATACGAAACTACATACAACACCCAAAATTTAAACGCCAAAGAATTTTGACAAGACAAAGTTTTATTTATACAAAATAAAAAAAACAAAAACAAAAAACAAATTACTCATCGGGCCTTATTTTCCCAATATTCGCAACATTTTAAAAATAACACGTAACGAACTGTAAGAAAAGAAGTAGTAAGCGATTCGGCCAGTCCCGAATAAGGGTCAACGACTCCTAGAAATATCACGCGATCGAAAAATCGCCGATGAGTCAAAAGTACGGTAGGGGGACGAGCATCGCGGTTCAAATACTAATCAGGCGCGGGTACAGGTGCGGACGAAACGCCTCCGCCGCGGGGACTGGCCTCACGCGGCCGGCGGATGAGGTGCCTCATGTGCCACGGGACCTTCGCTTGAGAAAATACAGTAATAATAAATACTCGAGCTCCCGTGGCGACGGTGTGGCGACGGCTAGCATTTACGTGGTCATTGAAAATTTAGACCATCGAGACATGGGCGTTACCGTTTAGTCGTATATCTACACCATAAATTATTTTTTATGTGATATCTATAATCAATAAGACAATATTCATGACATATATATATATAAATTACCACTAGTACGACGATTATTCTCCAAACAATAAAAAAGAAATGTGTATAGATCAAATAAAAATGTGAAATCCGATTTATGCAATGTAAGAACGTCTATAATAAATATAGGCTATCGTTTGTATCCAAAAGACCTGTATCCATAGATAAGAATTATACATGTAATTCGAATAAAAACGATTAAAACTCAGTTATCTTTTATAATCATATTTATCTTTTTTTTTTTCTTTAGCCAGTGGCAATCGAAAGTCAAAAGGCTAACGGCCATCCACTGGCGGGCGTTCTGATAACGGCGTATTTATTTTAATATTTTTATGTAATCAAAACGACTCTTACGCATTATTGTGCCGAGTCAATTGTGGTCCCGAGATAAAGCACTACACTGGTTCGAGACAGTTCGTTTCATTGCAATAGTTGCAAAGGTGTGCAGGGGCGTCGGCACATTTATTCTCAGGGGCACGTGGGTACATTAAGACATTTCATTTCTATATCTGTTTCGGGGCATTTTCTTTCTACATAGACCAAACCGGAGGTGTGCAAGTGCTCTCTTGCAATACCCTTCCGGCGTGTGACTATCGGTTACATGTCGTCGGAATAAGATGTGAAAATCTAAGGAAATGGCTACAGCAATCGACGTATATAGCCTTGGTCCGATGGCTGTAGCGATGACTAGGTATCGTAATAAAAAACTACAGCTTAATTCTAATATTATAATTTAGACAATGTCAAGCCGAGCTTCTGTATCGAGCCCTTGAACATTTAGCGATTTGAAAAAAAATAAAGTAACAAAATACCATTGTAAATGTTGAATAAAAATGTGTCTATTTCATAAATAGCTGCGATGCGATTTAATTCTGGATGTAAATTACGCCAGATTCCCTTTCCAATAATCGATTATATGAATAACGAGCTGAACGCGTAAAATATACCTATAAACGTAATATCTAGGCAAAACGTCTTATATCTGAATATTTTCTAAAAAAAATAATATAATATTCTTTTTTTTTATTATAATTTTTTTTAACAATTGTTTCTATCGCCAGGCTATAATTATTTCAAAAGATATTATAGAAATATTTAAACCGCTTAACAGCTAGTGACAAAAATCCAAACTGATCTATAACTCAAGGGATAATCAAATAAATAATAAAAATATATATATTAAATATTATATATAGTAAATATAGGCACTTACGGAAGGTCAGTGAGCCATTTTCCCACGCGACAGACACGCGGCAGACGAGCGCGCGCCGGCGAAAAGTGAAAGATTTTTCTTGAGACAACCGACCTTATTATAGTTCTCTATTTTTCTCACAGAAAAAAAAAAATGTTCTGAAATATTATTTTCTTATTTTAATAAATACGAGTTCACTGATGAAATTTGTGATTTCGATGTGGAGTTCGTTAATTAAGATCGTTCGCCGAGCAGTACAGACGGACACGCGACGCGAACTGACGTCGGGCACTGACTGCGTGCGCGCAGCATCGACGGCCAATTTTAAACGGGTACTGTCGAACGCATAAACGTCTACGCTCGGACGTGAATTGAAAATTATGATAGCTCTTATTGATATTCAAATAAGACCTTTCGTTAACTTGACTGGTAATATATATAAATATATTTATATATAATGGTAATATATATAAATATATTTATATATAATGGTAATATATATAAATATATTTATATGTATATGAATGACAATACAATATTATTGTCACTATACCATCGAACTGATCTGATAATGGAGCCAGGAGGTGGATAATGAAACTTTTCAATGATTAGTAGTAAACCCCTCAAGTAAGCTCATTTAGATATTTTTTGACGTGATCAACAAATACTATTATGTAATTACTGCTGCAAATAACATTATATTAAACTGAAAAGCAAAAATACAGTATTAAACAAGCAATGTAAAGGTAGAAAGCTGACTTTCTACATTTTAAAAGTAATAAAAAAAAATCTAAATTAAACTAAAATTAAAAAAAGACCTTTTAAATATTATTTAATCAGTGTAATGAACACAGGGTATCAGTGTAATGAACACGGCGTTCTGGATATAAGGGTGATTTCTACTTAGTTTTCATGAATGTGACTTTGCATGTAGCTATCGATAAATTAAAAACAGAAATTATCTAACCAAGTTATACAATAAATAAATTTAAAACACGCTTGGCACCGAGTTATAAGTTTTTAAAATTACATTTTACAATTTTGTTTGAGATATAACACCAATATCTGATAACGCACCAATAGCGGAGTGAATAGTGGGGCACGGGTCAGAATTGAGCCGGATCGAGCGAACGATTAGAAGCTGGAACTTAAAATGAAGAACAGGACAAGGATCGCCATCATGATCGACACTGGGGTCGGTGGATAAGAAAGATGGAAAAAATCATTCTATATACACACAGGCGGAGCCGTGAGCGAAATCTAATATTTACAATTATATTAAAACCGTCTTCGAATTTAAAACAGCATCGTGGTTTTTGCGAGATGAGTTATGTGACGATTTTTTTTTTGCTCAAAAAAGTAGATAATAACAAACATTTTATTTTTAATACAATGTCTAAGTCGAATTACGTTCCAAATAGAAGAAAATGTAACATTTCCTTTTATATTATTATACTTTACATTCATATTAGAACGATATAAAAACTATTGTATTTTGAAAATATAGTATCGTTGACTTTAGTCAATTAATTTATGTCATACAATTTATACAATTATGTGTATAATGAGAACCGATTAGCAGTACAAGGATAATGGAGTACTCAACCTAAGCTACTGACCTCCATTTGACCCTTCTACGGAACTTTTAAGGGGAAGTTTGTACTAATGATTATATGAACAAGCCTTAGTTCTTTTAAAATCGTGACAAATATAAACACATTTGATTATTAATTCGAAAACTCCAAAACTACATCAAAATTTAATCAAATCGTTAATATGTATCGACGTGTAAAAACTTTTCTTTTGCCTAAAAATAATCCAGAAATCTGAATATTCACATCTGCTAATAAAAGTTTTTGCATTTACCGATTTTTATTTACGTTATTAACATCCACTCTTAGTAAATTAACTATGTGGAATACGATATTAGTAAAGACACGATGATATGATCTAGCAGAAAACCAGATTATAAAATATAACATCTGAATATTATCACTCTAAAAAAGTTCTATATGGCTTCTTGGGTTTAGTGATCAACATTGAGAACGAGTTTGGGGAAACCTCAAAACAGTGGAATCTTAAAAATATCCATATAAAGAATAGTGATATTTAAACCGACGACGGGGTGCATAAATATGTAAGTGTTGCCTTTAAAATAATTTTATTCCACATTTCACCCAAAAACCACCAATCTTTGGATTGGAAGCCATGTATGTATTAGTAAAACTATAAAAATTAAAAAAAAAATAGAAACGTAACATAGTGATGTATGTCTTATGAAAAAATAATGTAATTAGTAATATATTTACGTACAAACTTAAAAGAGAATTTTGAAAATTCTAAAGAGAATTTTAAATAAATAAAATACTTCGGTAATTATCAGTTATTGTATTTCTCGCTAAAGAGCAAAAAGCTCTAATTGAACCTAAAAGCCAATGATATCATTCTATTTAAGGGACATGTCGTATAAATATCCAAAGTCCGAGACGAGCGTAGGGCGTAGTGATGTCACCCGAGATCTGATTTATTGGGTACGCTCATCCGTTCCCGCTGAAGATTAGGGACACATAGTGTGGCGCCACCGTTTTGAAACAACAGCTTACATCTGTATTTATTAATATCGCACTTTGGCGTTTTTATACTCAACACGTGTTGTGAAACGTCATTTGTTCCTTTGCGACTACAAATCCGATGTATGTGGTCGTGATTACGGTCTAAGGCCACCGGAAAGATAAATTTATTTTGTGAAAATAAATTTATTGTTTATAACGATATCGTGGAAGGAATATAAAAATGTCTTTACTTCCGTTTTTATTAGTAGTTACTTTGGCAATGTTATTTTAAAAAAGAAGGAGATTATGAATATTTGCGAAAAGATGCATAATCGATTCCACATGGGATATTATGATTATTTTTAATAATTTTTGACACTTGAAATATAATCTTCCTTTTAATGATTTAGCTACTTTATTTTATTTTAGCAGGTGGTATTAATGGTGTTGTGTTAGTATTGTATTTTGCATAAGACATCAGTTTTTCAATGAACCATAATTATTTTAGGGAACTATCTTTATTCGGAAAAATATTTACATAAAATATTAATAATATAAACTCATGCTTATTTACCAGAAGGATAGACAGAGACTATTAACTTTCTTCTTGCTTGGTTGGTATCCATTAATTTTACATGCAAAGTATTACACTCTTTAATAATCCTTTATTGTTATTTTGAACTTCGTTACAACGCGTATTATTATTTAGCCTTTGAACTTTGTTAACAATAGACTTTTTCTTCATTATGTTTTTTTTTGTGCCATTGTGTGTATTTTCAATGTTCTTAAAATTACGTACAAAAACAACACTTTTTAGGATTAGTTTTTCGAATCGTAAATAGCAACGCCGTCTAATCGCACTGAACTAAATTGCATCACTACTAATGCAGCGACTAATGTATAGTAGTGACCGATGAAATTTCGATATATTCTATAAATCTGTGTATATAAGATGAAGCATTCACAAACGGTAATAGTACTGTAGCGGTGGCCGCATTGAATACAGGGTTCGATTGCTGATCCCGGACAAATCGACGAATGATTATTTAAGTTGACTTATTGAACCTAAATATTGAATCTAACTCCGTGGCTGGCAGAACACGTTAAGCCTTCGGTGATCCCAAATCACACTGAGCCGAGACTCAAGATCCAAATCTACTTAAAAACACAAAAGCACGGGAAAGTACGCCCCTGCAACGATGTAATGCATACGTGACACAACAAATACAAACAGAAAAATATGTGCTATTATATGTTTTGTATATATAGTATTTGTATATTTCTAATTAATAAATTACAAAGTTTACTGTTAATGTACTAATTATATTGAATAGTTATGGTAAATTCAAGTAAATGCTTTTTTATATTTCATATAAATTTACATAAATATTATAATTATATATAAAATGTAAAGAAACAATATAGGCTCCACAATAATATTTACTGTGAGTTGCTTTAATCCTTATACATAATTATAGACTACGTCTAACTTGAAAATACTTTTTTGGCTTTTATTTAAAAAACTACAAACCTAACAGATGTTTTAATAAAAAGGTCAAACCTACCCTATGATGTAAACACAATAGTAACTTTGTGTTTTTTTTTTATAATCACTAATAAAAAATCTTTTATATGAAATCAATCTTATAAACCGAAAATATAACAAAAATGACAATTGATTGATTGATGTATGTTCATTCTTTGAATATCGTGTTGCTTAATAAATCATACGTAAACACAAACTATTATTATATCCATTACTTTTAAATATATAAGCTGATTTAGTCATTAAATAAATACATGTTCATTAACAATGATTGTTCATTATCAAAGATTGATTTTCCAATTAAGAAATACATCATTTTTTAATTCTTCTAACGGCTTCAATTGAGCATACATTTACGCTTATGTGCCTGCATAGGATTTAAACAGCCAACCTATATATATATATATATTGCACTTTACCCATCTTGAAATAGAGACATTATCTTAAAACACTGACAATTTGAACACCCGCTTACACCTAAGTAAAATATCGATTTAACAAGATCTAAGATAAGATGTTCTCCGTTTACGTCAATCAGAACCTAACAGGAGACGGAGACGAATGCGTGTCGCTGTGCTCAGCGCGAAACCAGAAAGCAAATTAGTTCGGATTAAAAAAAGGCCGTCACGACCTTCGCCAGGCGAGACAAGAGTGTCTTATCTCACAATGATCGATTTACAATAACGAGACACCAGATCGAGGAGGTGCTAAGATCCGTGTGTCTCTCGACTGACACTGGCCGATGACTCGATGACAGCTTCACTGGGCCACACACGCGCCGCGTCCGTTATAATCTCTTATAATGTTATTATATATGTATATGTATCACATAAGCGTAAAAATTGTACTAGATTCGAAAACGATATATATATATATATTGTACTTGGGCAAGAAGAGCATTACTCAGCGTCTTTTGAATTTATTATTTACATACAAAACCCTGTGTTATTGTAATTTTACAATAATAAAGTACAATGTACCTATGCATTTATTCAGGTAGTGCCATGCGTAGTTCATGTCACGCATTGCCTATTCGTTGTTAATTTTGCCTTGACATTCTACGAAATGGGGCTAAATAAAACAATGTATAGAATTATTTACCACTTTTTTCCACGAAAGGAACGTATATAGATAAACTTGTAAATCAAAACTTTGTCAAAGTGACGATTTCGAGATCGTTAGGCTGTTTCGCGTTGGGCGCGTGCGTGCGTGAGTGTATGCATGCGAGCGTGTGTAGTATGTGTGTGTGTGTGTGTGTGTGTGTGTGTGTGTGTGTGTGTGTGTGTGTGTGTGTGTGTGTGTGTGGGTGGGTGGGTGGATGTGTGTGTGTATTTGAGTGTGGGTGGGTATGTGTGTGTATGTATACACAGTGATAGATATGAAACCGACATCCTTATTAGACAGATGACGTATTTGTATGTAATATGAATATTATGTATAACGAATGTCTAGAACACATTAAAGCATAGAAAAATGGTTGAAGAGAGTTATGTATATATAGATGAGGGCGGATTTTTTATATATTCCATAGTTATTTTATAATCTATATGAATTTTGTCGTCATAACATAGAAAGAGAATAACAATGGTTGTCAAATTAAAATAAATTTTACTTTATATATATATATATATTCATATATGAATGTTTCTTTGTTCGTTCTATATAGCCACCATCAACATGGAGCCGATTACGATGAAATTTTAGTGAAACCTAGACGGCTTCTGACAAAAAAAAACCTAGTACTTGTCACCGGCTTCGTTATCTAATTTGTATTACTAAACTCATTCAAATCTTTCAATAATAAAAAGCCTTTCACTAATAAAAAAAAAACTACACTATTTCTTTGAGTTGATATAGCCTATGTTTTATTTTGGTATTAGCATTTGCTTTTGGTGGTTTGTCCAAATCGAAACCGTGAGCGATAGCGGTGTCGGAATCAAAAAGCGGGACTTGGAGTAAACACTAAAATTATACTGAAATCAGTATTGAGAACGCTATCAGAATCGAAAACGATCGCAGGACCGAGATCGGGATGAAAGGGTGATTGAAATCGGAATCAGTAGCAGTGCCGGGCTTGCAATTGAAATTACTTACATATCCGCGCGGACAAAACTGTGGGCAAATCTAGTTTAATATAAATTATGATGGCTTTATACTTTATTAGTTTAAATAAATATTATTGCTAACATTTATTTATTTAACTAACAAGTTTTAAGATCCAATTAAAAAAAATTCTAGTTAATATATAATCGAGACTTCCTAAGATTATTTTGAAATTATTGTGACGACCGTAATTTTTTAATGTTGAATATCTTTTTTAGCGTAAAATGTTAAGGGGCGTGCTCTAATCTCACTACGTTACATTCTAATTATACTTGATATTCCTACACTATTCTCGATTGATAAAAAAATTGAATGACGTGTCATGTCATAGACAATTTATCGAAAAATGCCCGGGAGCCATTTATAATTTGATTTTAACTAATCTATTTTTTATTAGTTTAGTTTTTACACCACACAAACACGAGGCCCACCACTGTGATGAAAAATGAAATAGGAAAAGAGCTCAAAGTTTGGTTTTGCTTGAGATCGATTTGAAGAATGTGAGACATTATCTGCGCTCACGCGTGTGAAGACGCGAGTGAAGCCAAATCATATTGTTTAGTAAGGAGTTTCACATAGAAGGTGCAATTATAAAATTGATTATTGTGTCTAGCCTGCACGTGTTAAACAAAAATGTTATAATATTATTCATTTATTCTACACATATATTTTTACTTCGGGACATTGCTCTCCAGACAAACTCTATTGTATTAGTTGGAACTTTTTTTTTTAAAAGCATCGAATATAGTAACAGATGTTTCAATAAGGATCACTAGACAAATAACATGTGTTGGCCTTTTTCTCAAAATTCACTTTTTTATATTCATATTCTTAATGAAAGCATGCTACGAAATAAAATTAACATCACAAACAAAATAACGTATTGGAAAAAAAATTCACAAACATAATTAGGTGTTACTAAATTTTAATTGTATAATATGAAATTTGTGTTACTCAGCAATTATTTTAATTGATGAGTAACATAAATACGTTAAAACTTAATAAATATAATTAATACCCATTACAATATCAATCTACAAAGAACAAAATATAAACATAAATAAGAATAATTATCTGTTATTATTTTAAAAGAAATAAATGTATGAAAAGTTGACGAACTGTAAATCACCCCTTTTTGCAAGAGATGAGCAAAACGCGGGTTAGTCGCATGTAAATAGGCGACTTCTAATAATCGCTTATAATATAATTTTTTTTTTAATGAAAAAAATGTGACCACACCGTATTCGCTCGGACGTAGTCCGCTAATAATAATGTTAACAAATATAAATAAAATGTAGTAATAGATATATCTCAATAAAGTCAGTCGCTGGCATCCGATTTTTTAATTTAGATTAAAAAAACAAACATTAAACGAATAATTTCATATTTATGAGGGTAAACTCAGCCTGCGATATCTAAGAAAATGCGGAAATGTCTCGAAAAAATATTTTTATGGTCATATAAAGCGTGCTCCTCGCAATTTCTCTACATATTAATTAAAATGGTTAACAATAATTATTGGAATAGCTTCATTTTAACTATTCAGATGACCAACAGTCGCGTGATTCGAGTTTTATGTTGTTTTTTTTTTTTATATTTGATACGAAACAAGTTTTTGTTTATAGGTAATTAGACTAATTTCCGATCCAATTCGGGTCCATTAAAGTAATGAATACAACTATTGCTGAAATGGGTACCTGATGTTAAAAATTTTGAGGTCTAAACGTTAGTTAAAAAAAAGTGTAAATGACAAGACATTATATTAATGAAACGCATTAAGGGTCGATCAAGACCAATATATCTGAAAATCTAGAAAAGAAAAAAATAATTTATCAATATGTGTGAATTACTCGAGAAACAGAAATAAACATAATCAAGTAGATAAATATAAGAATAGTGTTACGAGAAAATATTGTAGTTTAATAAAACTTATAATATGACTTACATATTTTCTATTAAAATTTAAATTCCATAATATACTATTAAATGTAATATCATTTTCGATCTTTAATAAAACACATCTAATAAAAGTATAGATTGAGTGAGGAGTAATATTAATTTTATTGTGAAATTAATATTTATAGACAGACATTAATAACATTAATATTAAACTATACACATGAAACGAAGTTTTATTCAAATAAAATTCTTTCACTAAATTATCGCCGAAACGAGCTTTAATATCGGTAGGTGCTAGCTGATGTTTCATTACACGAGCCACTCAGTCTGTGGCAATGAAGTAGTTCAAAATTGTCAAGATTCTTTGAAATGCTGTAATAAAAACAGTTGTACTTCCCCTAAAACATTATCAAGATGTACAAAATACAACCGTTTTATTAAATTTATCTAAAATACCAATTACCTCAACGTACTTTTAATAAGTGCACATCAAACTTACTCTTTCAGTAAGGTTCCAGTCTACGTCTTTTGTAATTCTTATTATTACTTAATGATAGTATCGACATTACACCATCGATTTTGTAAATATATCGATTTAATCATCGACGTTTTAAATTTACCGACATACTTTTCCATAACCCGATCGCAGCAGACGTTAGTATATGTAACAAATCAAAACATAAAAGAAACACGCTGTATGCCTGTCAAAACTGTGGGAATCAGAACAAACGGACATACGGACAGACGCCGCCCGTTCTATATTTACTCGGGAATGGCGTGTCGTCTGCTCTCATTATAACATAAGCTGTCTCCGATGAAACCGATTCTCTTGCCACAGAACTGCATTTCGTGTACATTTGTTTAGCGCAATTTGCATAACAATCAACGTTACACGCAAGATAGTGAAAATATGTAAACAAAATTTAAATCTTTATACAAGTTTCAACGATCCTAAACATGAATTCTATAATATAATACTCGGAGTTGTTGAGTATTTCATATCTGTACACATGTCGTACGTAACAAAATCATATTATGGGAGTGTTGCTAGGCAAAGATTGACGCCCCCCCAAAATAAATCATATGATCATCGACCATATAAGCGTATGCGCTATAAACATTCATACTGAGTCTACCGAACTTTGTTATATATTTTTTAAATTGGTTTTTAAACTTATTTTCCAAAAGAGTATACTGCTATAATACCATAGATCTCCACATTACACGACCTCTACATACTTCTCTTTCTACACTGACATCCATCAATATTTTCATATGAGCTCGTCGGTTTCGTGTGCTTAAAATTCGGTCATTTTTTTTTTATATGCCACCAACTTGGATGGTATAAGTTCAGCTAAGGCGCTTCTTACCGACCATCACACACAATCGATCTACATAATTGTCTTCTCAGTCTACTTCCATTCACCTCTTCCAGACAGCCAAACCACCTCTACATACCTTTTTTGTATTCCCTACACCTTCATTCGACGTATATCGTTCTATAAAAATTCTCATTACATTTTTCTTATATTTCTGACTGAACACCAGAATACTTTTCAGACATATTTGATGCATTATCGTAATTCTCTCCCCGACAATCTTTTACAGAGATGTCAAAATTAAAAAAAAAAGTTAATGTGGTGTCTGCTATGTATTGTACATTATGTTCATCCATAGGCAAAAAGTGCAAAAATCTCTCAATAGGTTTTCCGTCTTTTACGTATTTAACGATGAAGATAAGTTGATCAACGTGGGAGAGTACTAGCGAAGGATCAAAACTAGTAAAATAGTATTATTCTGATTTTAGATCGTTTACAATTGTTTTCAAAATTTGCTGTCCCATTATAATAACAAATTTATTACAAATATTTGTACACAAATAACATGTACTTTCTTTTCTAAAATTCCCGCAGTAGCGTATATGATCAGCAAATTCATCAAATTCACTAATCAGTTCTAAGCATTCCAAATAATTTCCATTATTTTTAGAACTCAATAGGTTATTATCCTCGTGAATAGCAAGACTTCTCTCAGCAAAAACTGCACTACTGCAACAATTATCATAAGTAAATTCTTCCAATAATTGACTTCTGCATTATCTATATTGAGACATCAACTCACTGTCAACTCGTCCAGTTGTAAATGGCCTGTGAGTATGAATTAAAATATTCAAAAACGTCATCCGAAATTCTATACAGATATGTTCACGCCGGTGGAGCCACGAGTGGAAGTTAGTCATATATTGAAATTGTAACTTTGATATAATATTCTGAGGAAGAGAGGGTTAAGATGAGTCGAGGGGCTTGATATAAAAAACGTTAAAGGTCGTCGAACAAAATGGCGATTGACAGGCGAATAAAAAAAATGAAGATAAAGGTACAATACATAAATGTAAATAATATTTGTATGAAACAAAAAAATATATGATTTCGGCAATTTTCTATCAATGTCAGAATTCGTGATTTTATTGATATCTAAATAATAATAAAAAAAATTAATATTCGATAAATGAGTTCAAACGAAAATTTTATTTCACAAGCGGCGAGTTTGTGTGTTACATTTTAGGATAATTTATTATTTTTTTCTTTAACAGGTATTTCATTCGATGGTCTAGATTTTTTTGTCGTCGATTGCTTTAAGTCTATATAATAAGTGTTACTATTAAAATCTAAAATTTTAATCTCGAATGTTTTAAGATTTAAACTTTTATCTTCAACGGTCTCTAATAAAAACACCATAAGTCATATATCAACTACATAATTTGTCATGTTTCTCGTAGGAAAACCTAAAAATTTTATGAAGGCATGAATTTTCACGACCGATCGTCGCTTTCAATTTATTATTCCGGCAGTTGTTTATATCCATAGGTAACAACCTTAAATGAATAACCCCATAAACAAATCAATGCAGCGTGCAGTTTATTACATTTAATGTCAAATGAATTTCAATAATCGGGGAGTTAATCAGAATAATTGAGTTAACAACGTCGCCAGGCCCAAATCGATCTTCATCAATCGCCGACGGACCCCTTCCCCGGCTCTCGGCCCCGTCAAACGCAATCAGTGCAATCAATACGGGCAGTATTTAATGATAACGAAGACACTTGAGTACGAGCGATGTAATCTAATTTTTAGAGTAAATAAATAAATCACAATTCGTGATGACGTTGAAGCGGGCTCGTAAAACGTCAAAGCGATAATCAATACACGCATTTTTATTGATAGTCATTACTGAGTTCGTTTTGTGTTGTTTGACATTAAAAAAAAAGTGCATCGTTGTCATTAAGAGGTACGTTCAATTCTGCACAGTATGCTTTTACATGTTTTTAAGCGTTCAACATGGTAATGCATATATTCTAATCTTGATTACTTTTCGAAACCAAAACCTAAGTTTTTTGCCATTGCAAGATAACATCTGAATGATCGATAATAAAAAAGGTCAGAAGAAAAAATTAGGTATATAAAAATGATTGAAGACCTTTTGTATATTTGAATGCGTCAAGAGTTAAAAAATTGTTTTCCTATTATTACAAAACAAACCTGCTCTACACATAATGCTATATTTTTTAATCAAAATTGAAAGTGCAAGCGAAATTCGAAATCGATATTTGTAAGGGCGCTTTATGTCTAGTAATTACATTAATGGTAAACTACTTTCTGTTATTTACATGTAGGAATAAAAGGCATTAAAGTTTTTAGGTACCTATGTGTTGTCCGACCATATTCATATATTGTCCAAAATACAATTATTTTTTTTTTATTTTTTTCGATTTCATCTAGAAAACTTTTAGGAAAATAAAGCTAAGTAATAATTGTTTTCATTTATTTAAAGGCTAAGGTAAATTGCATTACACGTTATTCTAATTAATATTAGTGAAAAACATAATCCGAAAACAGTCATATATTTTAAATATGTTAAATATGAAACGTGCTTTTAGTTAAATTGGTGTACATTAAAAAATCGAAAAAAAGCAATCGACGTATTAAAGAAAATGTCCTAGTTGTTATCTAAAGCAACTTACGTAGAAAAATTGTAATTTTTGTTTTTTTTTTGCATTAAATTTTCATAGTAAACGGCATCCATGAATTCTGTTTTACGCATTTTTATACTGCGTGACTACGAAAACCCCTTAAACGTGGAAGAAATCCTTCATGAGAATAAAATTCTTACTGTGACACTGAGTCAGGCCAACAGATTATTAGATTCATCAGCTTTATGTATGATTTTTTTTCAGTGTATGTTGATAACGGGAGCTGTCCCCAAATTGATTTTCCCTATCATATGGGGATAGACAAGCGACTAGGAAACCTCTTCTATAAAAATCAGATAACCTTTTTTGTTGAACAAATTTCAGTATTTTGCATTATAATTTAACATTAATGTGAGTGACCACAATTTTATATTTCAAAACACTTCTAGCTCCCTCACCTGTAATTGATAAACCTGTAAAAAGTTCTTGGAAATTGATTTTTACACTACTTCTTGTAATTGTCGTATCGATTTAAAATTATTTAAATATGTACATTTATTTGTGATAGCAATACAATAATGTATACAGTCGAACCGATTTCATGTTGAAACCGGAAGGTGGATAATTCAGACCGTCCAGTGGCAGAGTTACCAGCAGGCTGAGTAGGCTGAAGCCTAGGGTGGCAGATTTTAAGGGCGGCATATTCGGGGTCAAATTTTTTTTGTGTCATACTAAAATTGAAAAGTTTCACGTATATCTAAGTGTTATATTAGGTCCAAGCAATTCAACATGTAATATGTGTTTCAACAATTTTTTTCCTACAATTTGCGTATTTGCGCGTTTGAAACGCAAAAAGTACTCAAAAAAAAATGTAAAATTATTATAGCATAATCGAATATCATTCTCATCATTAGCCGGATTGTTACCGGACAATTGAATATATTGTTTTTAAGATGTAAGTAAACACAATATTTTTTTTATTTCATTTATCGAATGTACATTAATGTGGGAGTACTTTTGAGTTATATTTTATCCCGCCTTAATAGTAGTACACGATTAAGCTTTTATTAATTTAGAAATTAACCCAAAAACTATTTCTTGTGCAATCCTAAGTAAATCTTTAGATTGAAATATAATCTATGAACTGACATATCGATCCTCTAGTTGACATTCATACTAACTACGCGAAATAGATGGTCTAATGAGAAAGATTTCGCGAAGACACAAATTTTAAAGATAAAATTTCGTTGATAAAAAAATAATGAAAGTCATTAATAATGAAAGTTTGATGATATAACCGAAAGGCGGTTTAAAATTTAAAGTGACATGTAATTTTAAAGGAAGTAAAACCAAAGAAAGAAATTCGAAAGAATTTAAAAAAAGGCTTTCATCATAAAAGCAATAAAAAAAATATTATGTGAGGTAGTAAATATAAAAGTGAGAAGTGCTTTCCGGTTACATTTCTTAGAGAAGTAATGAGAACGTTTTAATTTCAATATAAAGTGCTTTACGCTTTAACACTACAACATAAACTGTATGCATGCAGCATGCATGCGCGCACGCGCACACACACATACACAGACAACGACGCACTGGCATACAGACATCACTTGGAAAATAGTCAAAATCTATTTTGACTATAACAAAGCTTCCTAGGACCTTAAAACGTCAAGACCTGATAAAAACTCGAATTCCGAAAATCGAGCTGAAAATAGTGCTTTCACAATTTCAAAAATGAAAATTCATCAATTTTCGTAGTGAGAAGTTAAATACGCTATATTTTTAACATATCAAATTATTGAATTGCTACAATTTAACTAATTGTATCTACACAAATTTTATAGTGTTAGGCTACGCCCGCGTGGACATTAAATCATTCCCTCGTCTTGTGTGTAGAACGATCACGCTTTCAGTCATCTGCACCTCGATCGCTATCTCGTTCCTTATTCCGGACCGGCTTCTGCTCTTATGCCAACTTGTCTGTATCAATTGTAATCGAGGTAAAGCTTTTGATTCCGAATTCGGCCTTCATACCAATCCCACTTTTAACTATGATTTCGGCACTGCCCCTCGTTCCGAATTCGATCACACTCTTGATTCTAATTACAGTCCCACACTCGATTTCGATCCTTCCCAGTTTAGAATCTCAGTTATGATTCCCGTCCCGTTTGTGATATCGTTTCGGCCGCCGGTCTGTGCTCCGATTCGGACGAAGCCGGGGTAAATGGTAAAATTTGGCTTATATTATTCCCAGCACTTGTGGTAGTATAACTTTTTATGAGAGAAAGAATTTTCAGAATCTGTAATAGCACAAATATGCTGATAAAGCCAAGGAGAAATGTTAATATGTAGTCTATTTTACTCAAAGCTTCTTGTTAATGAAAGAATTTATGAATTATTATCGATTCAGAAGTTTAGTTAATAGCACAATTACACAAACGTAGTGGAGTATAGATGCTAGTTTTTTATGCTTATAACCTTGACGCAAGTGTAAGCAATAGGTTGATAAAGTTTTACTGCTATCAATTAATGTTATGGCAGTGCATAAAACACGAACAAACAAGCAAATACACACACTACCTTTTTCCCGTTCCACCCGCGAAGACATAAAATGTTGAAATTTTTTTTTTAATAGGATTTGCGTAAAATCCGTTCATAGTGAATATCTACGTCCCGAAAAGAGTAACAACGCAAAATTTGAAGTCGATCGGATTCATAGTTTCGAAGATATCGGCATATAAAATCTGAAAATGAGGAAGTATTTAAAAAAATATGAGTAACTTTTTAAAAACGCATCCATATTAAAAAACGACTTCAAAATATTACGACTTTCTACAGCTTCGTTTTCAACAGATGGACTTGTGAGTTTTATTAGATAGGATATTTATTATCTTTACAAGTAGATCTTCATTAATTCTAGTTTTCCAAAAACTGCGTTCTCCTTTCTTAAACATATAATCATAACACAATCACCGGTACAGTTAGCAGATTAGAATACGCAGCGTCATCGGTGAATTAGAGAAAAGCATTTCGAGAAATTCCACTTTTTTATGATAACAATCACAGTATTTATTGATGAACACGCGTCACATGACTGTTTCACCAGTTCATGTCCAATCCAGTTGCAAGGTGACGAGGTGACTAGTTTTTGTCAACTTCAAAATTTCGGTCTTCAATTTTCTCAAATTTTATATTGTCTCTTGTGTGATAGCTTTATTACTTCTTGAGCTATTTCGCGAGATAAAACATCATACTTGTGCGCCGCACGCTCTCTATCTTGGCACTCAAAACAACCTCCTGTATTGTCCGTTTCTCAAAGCGGACTTTGGTTAAATTTGTATGAACTTTTCAATAAACAGTGCATTTTAACCTGTAAACGACATGAATAATTTGAGCTGATCTGCCAACTATAGGATACGGTACATGCAAAATAATATTCGCGGCTGTAGTGTACAGTGCAGTAAAGCGTGAGTAATACTACATCGTAATGCACGAAAAGCTCATCGTTAATGGTCCGGAACAAAATATGACTTCAATAGAAATGAAAGAATTAGAAATATGTAAGCCGTACACCCTTCATCTAGCCTAATTATGGGTTTATTTGTTGAAAACTATACCAATTTTTCAAATAACGATTTTGAGAAATAATAGTTGGAATTGTCGAATATTCTCGTTTCGAAATAAAGTAGTGTTACCAGCTTCACAATCATTTGGCATATGACGCATCAAAAAATTACTGAAAGCCTGCGTCATATTGTAAGGAATAACGATGGAATTTATTTTAGAGTGTCAATATTGTATACAATCCAGTGTACAGTTCCATACTATTACTTACAAAACCAACGACAATAATGTCCAGTGGAATAACGATCATAACAAAACACAATCTACCGAAAATAACGGCAAACTAGCAGCGAATGCACATCGCGTCGTAAACATTTCACAGTGCGTTAAGTAAGTATACATTATTTAGTATCCATGCAACCCGATTTCGTTAGCCATAACAATAATTTTCTTGACACGCATGCGCGTAAAATTAGTGACCGCCGCTAAGACGATATCTTAGCGACTGCTCTATTTAAACAGTTTATATTCGCAGGCCGCTTGCCAAAGTGTATGATTTACCGGTTGAAAGGGAATCGGGGAGGCGCCACTTTCGTAACAGACGGCGCTGTCGTTCAGCGTTTTCCAAACTTAGAAGTAGGTTTGTTGCGTTTGCTTCAACTTGCTGTTGCATCAACTTGTATGATACTATGGACGCATGGTTTCAATTCTGATTTCCGTGTCGCTATAACTTCATAGGAGTATGAATATTTGTAGCCCAAAAATTAATATCAGCTGAGAACTAGGCACCTAAACTAAAAATGAAACAAAAAAACTTTATTTTTAGGGAAACACAAATTTTTAACTGACCTAAAAGTCAGTTTAAAAGGATCTGGTGAAGGCGACCCTTAGGAATGGAATTAGTTCGAATCGATTTGTAGTGGTAAAGCCATGCTGTAGTCAACTTGACTGTAACAGACTTGGATTGGCTAGGCCGGTGAGATACCGCACTTGAGAGAGTATGTAGTCGATGTACCGCACTCTCATAGAACACAAACGTGAAGTAACAGTTTCCACTGTTACATTTCGTCCAGTGAGTGGAAAGTTCCGGTGGCCCACATTCCCCTCCGTCACCTCGTTCCCCCCTATCATTTAACTTCCCTTTCCGCCTAGCCATTGTCCCCACTATCAGTTATTCTATTCCTACCCAAGAAGCTGGCAACGCAACGGTAACTCCTCTGGGATTACGAATGTCCATGAGCGGCAGTGACAACCTACTTTCTGGTTCTACTTTCTCGTGGTTCACACGCTCGTTCGTCCTTCCGAAATGCTATTAAAAATATCGAAATATACAAAAACTTTTGCCTCACAAAATAACCGTAATCTAACTGGTTTTTTTTGACATCATTGATTTAGAAAAAAAATCCTTACATGATCCTAGATTTCATCAATTCATTTGTAGCTCGTAGGTTGTTAATTGCAGGCGCTTGCCTGCAACATGCATCAACATGCAGCATGCAACCCACCGCTGACCCTCGAATCTGCCTCTCCACTACGAATCTCTATCCAAATGATTGAATATTGATTCCAGAGGATTGATAGATATCGAACACCTAAGCAAGTGTTATTTATTTTTATAATTATCTTATTCCGCTAACCGTTAAATTGTTGTTTCTACGTACGTTTCATGGCAACCAGGTACATCCTCAGGAAATTGTCGACAGTCACATCCACCAGTGTGCAAGGAGCGTTAAAACAACCAACACAACATCGTTAAGCGGGCCGCTGTCATGCAATGGTCAAAGAGTGACGAAAACATTCTTAAAGCAGCCACAGACCACCACCGATAGACATGTCTGTCAAGTCACAAACTAACCATCACCAACATTATCCAAATAGTTACATTAAAACATAAAGATAATAATAATGACAGCGGCCCACTTAATGAGGTTGTGTCGGTTGTTGGAGAGGCAGATTCGAGGGTCAGCGGTGGGTTGCATGCTGCATGTTGATGCATGTTGCAGGCAAGCGTCTACTATGAATTTCCGCGAATTAACACCTCACACAATACAATATGTTAATTGCACTTAAATAGGACATTTACGAATCAATTAAGATGGCTACAAAACTATAACTTTAATCAAGGTTTATTTATCGACTCGTTAAGTATAAATAGTTGATACCGAACTCCTAACACACAGAATTTCATTTGCTTAGGACAATTTGCAATTTTTTTGAAGTCATTAAAATTTTCGAACACCAGTTTTTTTTGTATTTAATTATTATTATAAAAATCATTTTCAATGTGTCACAAATCGAATATGACGTGTTTTTATGTATTTTTTCCTGACGAACATATAAGAGTACCATTAAAACCTTTGAAGTAACAACTACAACGAACACATAATCCACAATAAGACGTCAAGTTCTCTAAATTTAAAGCACGTCTCATAAAAGCATGTCACGAATCTTTTATCGCGTCGTCTACAAGCCCCTTAAATATTTCGCTCGAACACTTTCTGTCCGCGTTCACTTTCACATAAATATCTGTAACATTTGAAATATCTCCCGCGGCGACAACGGCGACTGGGAAATGCTAGAACACGAAACGAACCGGGGGAAAATTCATTAGCGATAGCGCGAGCGCCGAGACAATGGGACGGCTTGTGAAACTCGTCTAGACGGGACCGAAATAAAAGCGGTGGAGACGAGCGGCGGGCGCGCCGCCGGCTCCTTTGTGGGTGTAATTGCCGGGCCGTCTTTCGCACTCGGACGTACCCGCGGGCTCGTCTATTTTAAGTGGCGCTTTTAGTGAAAAGGATGCCGACGATTAGAGCTGGTCTCGTCTCAACGAACGGAGTCCGTTTGTTGGGTGGACGCCTGCTATGGAAGCGTTGTTTTGAAAAATTGCCGCGGTCGAGGAAGAACATTTAAAATTGACGGGTAGCCCGCGTCTTTCGCAGTTTTTAGGGTTGCGTGCGTCGAAAGAACCGTTATAGAATTGTTTCGTAGAGGAGCGAGATCTCAGAACACAAGTCAAAAGGAGAGAAAAAAAAAAGATCGAAATTCATTAATGTGTTGTAAACCAATATATGGGGTGGAGTTTTACATAAAAATTTTTTTCGAAAAATTAAAAAAGAAGTGGAAGTTTCGGTATTACTTGGAGCGATGTCTATCAAAAACATGTAACATCATTGAGATATTGGATGAATGAAATATCTACATACATAATTTAGTATGTACTGAACTTTTATTACGCGGTTTTCTTTTAACTTTCCGCTTCCGCCAAAAAAATAGCGAAGTTCTTGGTTTGGGTTCGATTTTGAAAAATCGAATTATCATTATATCTCGACGTTTTGAGGTCCCAGGAAACCGTTCCGACTAATTTCATAAGGTCGTTCGTGTGTGTGTGTGTGTGTGCGTGCGTGCATGTATATGTGTAACTAATTTTTGTCGTACGATATTTCAAAAAGGAATCAACCAATTGAGACAAGCAACATAGCACGAAAAGGATCCATCAAGATTTAGATTTAATTATATTTTGAAAGCACTCAGTCGAACCGTTTTGAATATATTCAAAAAATAAAAGCTGAAAATTTTATTTTTTTTCGTTTTTTATTACAACTTCAAGAATTTTCATTCAATCGATTTTCAATCCATAACTATAACATTGTCTCAAATGCCGCCAAGAGAATGAAAATCGAACGACGCGTTCAGAAGGTATTGCAGTTTAGAAATTGTAAAAAAAAATTTTACGTAACTTCGTAGATTTCCAACCAAGTAATTTTTGACCGTCTGTAATATTTATCATGTTTAAAAAAATGCGTCGAATGCCGTCGAAAATAAAAAACAAAATCTAACGACACGTTTGATACCTATCACAGTTGCAAAATTTCATAATAACTGAAAATAAAAATTTAAAATTTCCATTACAATATTATTCTTGAATGATTAATTTTAAAACTCAAAAATACATACCAATAATAATTTTAAATTTTATTTATATTCAATACAATAACATTTTCATAATAAAGTACGTATATTAAGCTCGAAGAGCTTTAAAATTTCCGAATGAACATATTTTCGAGCGTTTCGAGCTCGAAAACAGTGGAAAGCTTCAGGGTTGGCCTGCAGGGTCAACCGCTTTTCAAATTTTTTAATCACAGTTACATTTTCGGATAATTTACGAGTTTTAACAAAAACTTTCATTTGCTAAATGTATTACTTCCTTTTTTGTATTTTGTTTCATAGATGTAAAACGTCGCGAAAAACTGATATTTCCTAGTTATTAAATTTAATTCTCCCGGCAGTAACTCATGGAGACTTGAATACAAGTCAATTAGGCCATGCGGGGCTACTTTCGACGTTCTGTAGTCAAAGGTAAAAAACGAAAGCCTTATAGATTTTTCATATCCGGCTGTCCGTTCCTATGTCACGACTTCACAACTCCGCCATATTTTCATTGATTCCGATGGCATTCCACGATTGATGTCTTACGTCAACCGCCGTATCAATAGGTACGTAAACAAATCATAACAAAAGTTTTGGACACAATTATAATAAAATAAGTGTATATAATGAATACCCCATATATAAAAGCGAGATATGTAAATTTTTTTTTCACATATTCCATTGTCGTACCATTACGACAATGGAATAATTAAAAAAAATTAAAAAAAATTGGTTGTCTGTAAAATCGGTTTACGGACGATAATTTGACGTGATAATGTCATAAGATATCTGTAACACTATATTACTTACTATAACAAAATTACTGATACCACAATTTACAATTTTTAGCTATACAGTCTAGTCACTGACCCACACGCGCACGCGTGTAAATTTTAACACAACAAGTATCGATCATTCTAACATATATTCGATATTATTTTAGAACAAATAATCAAATAAGAAAAAATCTGTATTTAATACACTCCTAATTAAACACAGTGCTGGCAAGCTTAGTTTATGCAATACGAACAAATAAAGCGCTCAGATCGCTAATTTTAGACAGATATTATTATGTTGCCGTGCCATTGCCAAGTCATTATATTTATTATAGAAATAAAGATGTCTGATATCGATACGGCCACTATGAATGTTGTTAGGTAACTAATTAGGAAACAATTTATGACAAAGATCTTGAAGATGTGCTTTCATCGACACCAAAATAACTGAGTCGTTTTACACGAGATCTCACCGCTTCTCGCGGCGGAAGGACTACGTTATGAGACATGCATTTATGTACATTTTATCTCTTCGACCGAATCAAAATTTAAAAGGGGCGTCTTTGTGCTCTATGCAATCGCAAATTTTGTTCGTTGGTGCGGACTACTGTATGTAGAAGTACGGCTGCAACGTTGGTCTGTCGTTTTTGTAGGTCGTTTACAAATTGAAATGAAAATAAAAAAAATCTTGAACACGCAAAACGAGGATTATACTCTATCCTCGTAATAAACCTATTTTTAAAGAATGCATATACATTCCCATGACTAAGAGCGATCCCATTTAGAAACAGCAAATTATAGACCTTTTTAATTTTAAGAAAATTAGTATTTTATTACATTAAAAAAAAACTTACCAAGTCATTGTTGCGTATAAAGTTTAAAAACGAAATTGAAATATACAAAATAATTTATTTTTTTAACACCGATCTATGGCTCTATGTAAAACAAGGCATTAAGAGAGCTCTCCGTTGGAATTAAATTAACTTTTACATGTATCAAAAAAGGCTTTTTACGTAATACATGTTACAAATGGGATATGGCACAAAATTAAGCCTGTTGCAAAAATAACACTGAAACCAGTGTAAGATAATAATTTGTTCCGATCATATTACTGCAATTTCAAATCAGTTAATAAAATAAAGGCGCAGTTCTGGTCCGCGCCGTAAATTTCTCATGAAAACGTCGTGATATTCATTGTTAGTCTTCTTCGTTTTCTTTTCGACTATACTTGACGAGCGAATTTTAACGTCAAACCTTTCGTCGTCAAAAAAAAATAGATCGTACGATCGTAATCAGTACAGAAATCAAATAATGTTTTGACAAGCATATCACCATCTTTGATTTTGTCCGTCGCCTTGTAGTAGTGTGTACGCAGGGCAAATTGGTACAAATTTATGCCATCGCTTCGGTCCGCATCTTGATTTTACAGCGGGCCATATATAGGGGGTCATATGTTAGTTGTTTTCACGGCACTGGCTAGTATGGGCGCGCGTTCTGGCAAATTAACCTGATTGTGTAGCAAATTGAATAGAAGTCGACATGAAGGGTTTCTCGTACGCATCTAATGCGAAAAAAGAATATAAAAATAATACGTTAATAAACGATTTTAACAAAAACTTATATACCCCTTTGAAGATTATTTATTTTATAAAGGTTGTCATTTTAAGATTGTATATTTGAGTGTAGTTGTGTTATTGTATCAAATATTTCAAATACGCATTCTAGAAACACAGAAATAATATCAACAAAAAGGCAGAATTAAATACCTTGTAGTTTATCTGGCCTCGTATACATAAGAAGTTAAAATTGACGCGATTAATGTATATTGAACATATGGCGATGAATTGAGTCTATTCGTTTTTTAGCGATCACGTAGGTAAAATCTTTTATATCACCAAATTGTTTTATAGAGGAGAACTATTGCTTCAAGATGATTGTTTTGTTACCCATGTAATATTTATACTGCGATTGCTTTTGTTGTTGGGTATTGCATTAACGGACTATATGGCAATTCGATAAGTGTTTAGTTTTAGTAGATTTGTCATTTTGTCGACGGTGTTAAGTTACTCGATACTTTAGTAGGAGTAGGATTATTGAGAGACAACAGAAATATTGTATTTATTAATTAAATGCAAAACTGCACACTACAAAAAAAAAGTGAAAACTACATTTTAATAGATTAAAAAATGATAATAGTGTAAACCATTAAGGATTCTTTGTTGCTTATTTCTTGCAAAAAATGGAATTTTACATGTGTTATGTAAGGCTAAGTGTCTGTCGAGGTAGTTTGGCCATCTCAAACAGTAAAACGGGAATAGACTAACGAATGAAGTCTATAGAGTGAATGTTTGTGATAGAAGGGTTGGCATGGGGCGCTCTAAAAAAACTTGTACGGAAGAAATTGTTGGCATACTTTTTAGCACGGCGACGACCTTGCACGGATCAATTGAACGATCCAATCGCAATGAAACAATGAGGTATTCATGCAAATATCGAAAGGTAGATCTGTGATGTCTTACATGAAAGGAAGATCAAACCCTCCAATAAAAAGGCACAGAGTCCGAATTGATCAATGAGTTTTTAATGCAAGTCGGATTAAATCAGTTGCTTCAGAGAACGCGTTAAAGCTATCGGTTCCGGACGTTGCTTCGCATTGATGACGACGGCCGTCCGCGACCCCCGACTTTCGCTAGGCCAATGTGAAAGATTAAAGGTTAAATTCCTGGAATATGAATTAAGAGACTCAACATCTTTATTCATAATTTTCAAGCATACTGTATGAGAAGAAGAAAATTGTGCATGTCAGCTCCGACATACGACTGGATGTTGCTTTTTATAAAGGATTATAATATACATAAATTAGTAAAAGAGGGTAAATTAACACCTCCTTTATAGTACTGAAAACATGCATTATACATTTATTCGTTTTAGTAGTAACATTAATTCACTAAAATACCATGTGTAAGTCACGTTACATAGTCATAAAAATATTAATAATTATCACGTTCGAATTTCAGGTTTCAGGAATGTTAATGAACAAATTCCAACATATTAAATTTTAAAAATACAAAATAATAACAACCTTAATAGCATATCATTAAAAACACCAGCACAAAACAAAGAACATAGATGTATGGACAATTTATATCATTTGTAAATATGAATACACTTAGATAATAACCGCATCCACGTGTTTTTCAAATTCTTGTTTATTATCACTCGTGTAGGGTATTTTTATATTTTACAATATTTTATTTATTTTAAAATTTTCGCTCCTTAATTCTATTTACAAAAATATCAATTGGTATAAATAAATAAAATACAAAATAACGTAAGTTGCGCACGTAACGTAACACAAATATTTATCGTAACGCAATCCGATATTACTCCCCATAAACTTTCATACTCCGGGCCTAAATATGAAAATCGATTCTTGAGGAGGGAATTCCAAAATGTAGGTATAAAGTTCAATACATTCGTAATATTATATCTCATTCAAGAAAGAGATGAAAATTTAGGTAAATAGTTCGATATTTTCGTTGAAAATCTCAAAGCGTTTCGGTTCAATGTAGGACGTAATGCTTTCAGTGAGCTATCGTAAATCTTACGAGCGCATCGACCTGTCCCTGATGTCGGTTACGTTCTGGAAACAGTTTCAGAAAGTTGCGAAAAATATATGCGTGAATATTGTGTTCAAACAAACAGGAGTGTCGGTCTGACAAAACTTCAGGCATTCTCTTTTGTTGCCAAAATTAATGTGAGTATTTATTATTTGTCCCACTCTCTCTCTCTCGGCTTGAGCTTTGTAAATGGACTTTGAAGTATGAAGATTTTTTTTTCGTTATGTAAATCGAATGACGTTTGTTGATGGATGACGAATGACGAATGACTTAAATAGATAGCGATCTATCTATCTATTTAAGATATTCCAGCGACCTCTCACGGTTTCGCTTGTATTTAGCATAAGCTGTTTTTAATAATAACTTCGGTCTGAAAATGTCAGGCGTCAGTCAGATCTTCTGTTTCCCGACACAATAGTGATGTAGACGTCTACTTGTATATTTATATGTGTTTTGTAACTGAAGCCAAATACAATATTTGTATGTGTACTTTTAAATGATATTTTTTAATAAAACGGTGTATACAGCAATTTAAAAGATCTCAACTACACGACATGACGCTACAATTGATGCTGTATTTTCGCGATATCTCGACGACGTCAATACAGAAGTATTCATATCGCATTTTAGTTAGCCTTTTGTAACTGATGTATCAGTTTAATCAACACTGGAAGAAGCTATGGCAGTGAATATAATTTAGAAATTATGTGCATTTATTTATGTTTATAATATATTTGTGCTATATTGTTGTATATTTTATAGGAATATTTATTAGACATTGAAATGTATCAATTTTTTAATCATTAAATAATGATTATTATAGTTCTACATAAAAAGATCAAATCTTTTCCTATACTATACGAGATAATAAAATTTAATTGAATTCAGATTTTATCAACCGTATTTATGGACAAGCAATTTTATTTTCATTGATTATATTTGCGTGTTCCGTAAAATTATTTTTTAATTATACCAAAAAAATTATAACTCGTAACGCGCGTACATAACGTACACGCACCATTTTGTTTTATATAGAATTTAATAACTACATACATAAAATTTCCATTACAAGTATCTACAAAATAAAATTAAAAAAAACCTTTTTGTGTTTCATAAAATACTGCTACCAAATTACAATAAATAAAACATTTAAACAAAAAAAAAAAAACATTCTAAACGATTCTCCGATTCCGAAAAAGTTTTAATATCTATTTTTAAGAGTTTTAAATACTCTAATATTGTCACGAGGCAATTAATTTAAGTGACTACTTCACGGTCAAATTTCGGAAATAACTTTTATCAAGTAAAAAAAATCTGTGTATTAACTGACACGTATTTCGTTGTCACCTTATCGGCCGGGACTCCGCGCACGGCCCGCGACTCACCGCGGGACCCGCCCGGCGACCGCCGTGAGGGATACCAGCCGCGCCGCCCGGCGAAACTGGGCCGTCTAATTTCGATGGCGAAAGCGCATAAACAAAATCAATTGATCTAAACGAGTGAAATTTTTATTCTGGGGCGATGAGATCATTTAGGTGACGGCGGCGCGCGCGGGCGGCGCGCGGCGCGGGCGCACTCCCCGCCCGCCAGGATAGGCCGTCCTTACGCCTAACCCACATCCTGCGCAATTATTTAATATCGGTTCCTCGTATGAGTCACGGGCTCGACGTACTGTGTCTGAAACGATAAGACTCACACCGATGTTAGATTAGGTGTAAGTATCGTCGCAGTTTATTGCAAAATATTATTTTTAATTTGATTTTTCAAAACATAATTTGAATTTGATTTTTATACCCCACTTCGTAACTTTTCTAGTCTTGTGTACCGGTCCTAATTGGAAATCGAGATTTCGATACATACACACACACACACATATATATATATATATATATATATATATATATATATATATATATATATATATATATATATATATATATATGTGTGTGTGTGTGTGTGTGTGTGTGTGAGTGTGTGCAACGAATTGTTTAATGTTTTATTTGAAATATTTTATAAAATGTAGTACGATTAGGGCTTAGATATGATATTGCTATTACTAATTTCAGAGCTGCGATAAATAGTATTATATCTAAAATAGTGTTTTTTATGCAATAGAAAATAAAAAACAACTGAAAGTTGAATGATTTACCGTCTGTATTCTTTTCATATCCCAACCTAATAAAGGATAGTTTCAGACTGACGGTTATAAGCATCGATGTAAAGCAAAGACAACATTCAGACGAACCGACTCACGGACTCGCAAACACATATGTGCGAAACCAAGTGGATCGTATAGTAAGGTATTGTGACGAAGTTAAATAGAATAAGCTGTCATTTTTTAATCCGACATTTAAAAAAAAATGTACATCGCCAAAACCTGATTTTTTTCCAATTCAGTCATAACACACGTGAGTTGATTCAACGCAAGACATACGAAAAAAAGCGTGACGACCGATTTTAAACAAAGAGGCAAAGAACGCCGCGCAGTCTGTTCGCCAGGTAAGCGAATGCGCACGCGGCGCGTCAAGTGTGAACGCGATCTGTGACGCAACGCCTCGAGAGCTGTAATCGACATTGCCGATTTTTTTGTATCACGCGCCGCAGCAATATCACTCCGATTTTATTTAGACCGGACCGATCGGATAGTTGTGCACAGATGATAAATATAATAAATGCTATCGTTTTATTCCCATTAATGCGGTGCGCCATTGAACGCGCGTAACATAATTACATATGTGATTAAACGTATGAAGTAATAGATAGTTGTAATAAGTTACAAATAGTTATGAGGTACATTTATTACGGTAAGTACTTTATTTTCAAGTGTTTCTAGTGAGAAGTCCATGATGACTCAAATTTTTTGACATCTAAAATTATATAATAAATACAAAATAGTAATAATATATTATGCGACAGCTGTCACGTAAAACGTTTTTCCTTTATTTCTTCAAAATTTGAATAATATTGTTATGTACACAGACTTAAAAGTTTGGCAATGTCACTTTTTGTGTTTCACTTCATGGAAGGACAGAGGGACATGGTAGATGTTGTTTATCCATTTAATACTAAATTCATGTTACTAAAGGTTAATAGATCGCACTCAACTGTGAGAGCGCTCTTGAATTCGCACAGTTGTGGTGTTGTCCTAATTAATAGATTTAGTAAGTCGTACTTAAGATTATGTCTCAAATGTGGTATTCACCACTCGCAGGCGCAACAGATGATTAAGAGCGAAATTAAGTGCGATCTCTTAATTAAAGCATAACCTCGAACGTGATCTGATAATACGGGCCTAAGTCTATTTAATGTAGAGGGGATAAGGTTAAAAAAATCACATTATGCTGTTATTACAGACGGAGCGTGCGTAATACATAAGGGGAAATTCGATAGAGTTCGTCATTAGAGAATTCTCATGTTAGCACCACAAATAAATCAATGACCGCAAATACGAGGAAATTACGGGGTAGGGAAAATATTTGAAACAGTTTTAATTGAGCATTGCGCTGGATTCTATGATTTAGTAATTTATTTCATTCGGTTAATTTTACTTTCTGCGATGAAATAGAACGCTTCGCTATTATCTATGGTCCGATGCAACGAATTTTACGAATTTCATATCTGACACAATAAGATCAGGCAAAAAGATTAATATGTGACTTTTGATCCCCAATTTTACGATTTACCATATCTACATTTTTCTATATTAACAGTTTTTTAGATGTTGAAAATATTTTTAAACCATAAGGTTTAAAAATTGAAGCGCGTCATAAGACGCGCTTGAAACAATGTATTCCATCTCTTGATTTTCGCATTTCTCCTAACACCCACTGTCGGTTGCCGCCCACATGTTCTACTGGCGACACTAAAACTTCAAAAGAAGACGAGCGTCCTAAGATCTACCGCATGCGTGTGGCCCACATCTGACGCAGCTTGCGTTTGCGTCACGCGTTCGCTTATAATTTTGCCATTGCATTAATTGGTCCGATGATAAAATGAATATTCTGACGTATATGTGTGCATTACACATCAATGCGGTTAATATACAATTTTCCGAACTGGACTTTAAGTTAGCTTTCATCATTAGAACCTATATAATGCTTCGTATAATCTGTACAACAAGCAAATAAATCAAATATGAAATTAGAATAGAAACTTCTTCGGATATGTTACGTAAAACATTTATTACGGTTACGCGTAAGATTGCTAACCGTACTCTAAAATAGAGTTTTGCACTCTATATCATATAGGGGTACTCTATAATCTATAACACTAATAACTAAAACACTCTTGTTTTTTTGTTTTATGTTGTGTTGTTATATTTTGCAAAAAAGTACGAAAAAATTCCTTTTCAAATTTTTTTTATAAATGATGCTCTTTTTTTTATACTTCCGTACTCTTTATTTACCTCATTTGTAATCAGATATACATTATTTCTTCTAATAAAAGTTAGCAACCCTAGTTATGTGTTACGAGTCATATTCATTGTGAAGCATACTTCGATGTGCTATGAGAAAAAATAATAACATGTAATAAAGGACTTCGAACATCGACACAGTAAAGTGATTATAATAATCGCACTGTGAGTCTTATTACTCTATGTTATCATTTCTTGTAGACATAAATTTATACAATAGTATCTTGGAGATCTCTAATGATACCTTTGTACCTTCACAATGTCTTACTTATCAAGTTTGTTTATACAGGTAACTTATTAGGCGAATGGCGATTAAAATATTTAGAAAACTAAACATTGCTTTGTAGCGCCATATCGTAGAACATTGAGGTCTTGTATTGTTACATTACCATCGTTACTGAACATAGAGCCGAAATACCAGGAGGTTCAACGTAACTTTCTCAACGACAGATGGCAATACGTAATATTAATATGGGAGGGCAGCAGGTAAATTTGCATATTATGATAGTATATTATATTATGTATTTAATTTTTAATGTCTTGCAAAACAGCAAGAAAAACTAGGTTGCTCAAGTGCTATCTACAAAATATAAAAGTTTTTATTTACAATAGTTTTTGTTTTTGTTGATGTTTTTGCTATCTAATTCGTTTTTAAATAGTGAAAGGAACACGCGAAGAATTATTTATGGGATTTCTTTAATGTCAAAAAACGGTGGTATCTGATTGACGCTTGCCTGCAACATGCAGCTTGTAACACACCCTCGAATCTGCCTCTCCACTTCGAATCTCAATCCAAAGAATTGAATATTGATTGGAGAGGATTGACAGATATCGAACATCTAAGCACGTGTTAATTTTATAATTATCTTAATCCGCTAATCATTATAATGCTAATTTCTACGTACGTTCCATGCCAACCAGGCATATCCTCAGAAAAATACAGACAGTCACATCTACCGAGATATAAGGAGTGTTAAAAACAACCGACAAATGCAGACACAACCTTGTTAAGTGAAACGCGGTCATGCAATGGTCAAAGGGTGACGAAAGCATCCTTACCAGCAGCCACAGACCACCACCCATAGACATGCCTATCAGTTGTCACAAACAAACATCACCAACCGTTATCCAAATAGTTACAAGCATTTGCTTGTTAATGCAAATTAATATTTATAAATCGCCATTATTGGATATTTATCCAATAATGGCGATTTATAAATTATTCAATTATATATTATTATCCATAAGTTTTAAAATTTCGATATATTCCAAAACATTTAAACGTAACCCCTTCTCACACACATGCAAAACATCGAAATTGTGATCGTTATTGAGCTTATGACCGGTTTCCATTAATTGTTTAGCAAAATTAGATCTGTTTGCTATATTATTTTTAAAGGCCGAAATGTGTTCTTTGTATTTAGTTTCAAAACAACATCCGGTTTGTCCTATATATGTATATCGATTTACATACATAACAAGTTAATTTATAAATTCCGGACTTTTTATTACTGTGTATATTATCTTTAATTGGTCAACCTATAATCTATTCGGGCAGTACTGGGATCGAACTTTGATCACGTGATAATTGATCGATGAGCTTTTAACTTAATCAAATTAGACCCTTTTGAGAAATATATCGTGTTTCCTACAAAATTTTGTTAGAAACGCCTATTTGGTTGAATTTTATTTGAAATTTATTATATCACGTACCCATGGTGTGCAAACTGTACGCAGCTACATGCAAGAGATCTCGTTTTGCTTGTTATTACTTGTACCAATGATTGTTATTACTAATAGTGTCATAATAGTTTTCCTTAAAAGTCTCTATAACAGTGAGAAGGATAATTAATCTTCAGTATAATTACAATACCAATGTAGAAAATACAGATGCATCAGTTAAGGAAATCACATTCTATACCTATGTCATATTCAACCTCGTTATACTGTTATAAAATCATATTTGTATAGCAGTTAGGTAACTGTCCGGCATCCCTAACTAAATAAAGTGCAAACCCCTCAACCGGAAATAAATAGATCGCGGGAGGAAACACCTAGGCAGTGGGCTTCCTATTCTCGTAAACGTTCGTAGAATAAAAGCTAAATGTATGAGATTGACGTTAGCTGACGACATCTCACGTGGTCTAGAGGATCTAAATTTAAATTCAGTATACGAACATCGGTGACATTAAAGCGTTAGCGTTTGTAGCAACAGAAAGTATTTGCCACTCATCTAACGTTAATTACGTTTCTCCACTTACGGACGAGTCGGAAATAAATATAAATACTCGAAGATCTTGGGAATCCATCGGCCTGTAGAAACTGAGAGACCGAGGGCAGTTGCGCTCCAATTGAAAATATAGAAAGAATGATCACCAACGTTACTGAAAAATTCAGGTTTTCAAATTTCTCCGTGCCAAACCAAAGGAAATGTATGTCTGTTACATATCGGTCGGGGGTAAAGTATTTTCGTATTTTATATACGAATTCAAAATAATTTTTTATCCTACTTTGTTTACATTTTATGATAATTTGTTTTTGAGCACTTCGTTCAATGACTTGTCAGTGACATAATTCCGTTGGTATAGAAATTTTGAGATTTCTGATCAAACAGCTGCAAAAAGTAGTTTTGACAGTCCTTTCTTGATGTTAACCTAACACTACCTAAAGAATTCTGAAGAGACCAAAACAGGTGAAAATCCGAGGGGTAAGGTCAGAGGTATATAGTCAAGTATTAACACTTCTCAACCAAACTCTCTCAATATTTGCTGAATCGCTAAATATGTGTGTGGTCTGGCGTTATCGTGGTGAAAAATCACACCCTTTCTGTTGATAAATCGCGGCCGTTTTTTCTCTACTTCTTGCTTGAGTCTCATGAACTGTTGACAATGGAGATCCGAATTAGTGGTTTTTCTTGGCCATAAAAGCTCTATAATGACTAATGTCCTTCCAATATCACCATAGACACAGCATAAATTTATTGCGAGTTAATCCGGGTTTCGCTAAAGTCTGTAAACTTTGCTTGCCTTTTAACCATGATCTTTTGCGCACGTTCTTTATAGGTAATTCATTTCTCATCACCAGTAATCAATCTTTTCAAAAACGGTTCGGTTTCATTACGTTTTAATAGAGAATCGCAAATGAGTATACGATGCATGACATTTCTTTCAGTGAGCTCGTGTGGGACCCAAGTATCGAACTTTTTTGTATATCCGGCTTTTTTCAAATGATTCAAAACTGTTTCGTGGTCAATGTCCAGCTCTTCAGCTGTGCCGTAAATATTAATATGCCGATCTTGCTCTACTTCTTCAAAATGGCGTCAACTTTATCCGTAACAGGTCGACTGAGCGAGGTTCAACTTTGACATCAAAATTACCGGACTAAAAACGCGAACCAGTTTTGTGCTTCTCTTATCAACACTACATTAGGTCCGCAATCAAAAATATTTTCGCTGCTTGTGTCGCATTTTGCCTTTTTGTAAAACTTCAATATGTATCGAATTTGATTCAGAAAAAAAAATAAAAAATAACGGACGGTTATGACTTTTATTTTATTTTTTTTTAATAATATCTATTTAATGGTATCAAAACTAGCCAATGCAAATAGCACATCCAAAGATTTTACTGTAACTTTCATACCACATGACAAAAAGTTTTTCCTTGACCTAACATTTGATTTGTCTTTATCTATTATAATTATCATTTCATTACATTATAATTGACTTTTATATGGCAGTAACTACATTAGTATGAAGTTTAAATCCAATCAAAAAAAAATGAACACTGCATTTAAAATCTGTCAAAACAATTAGAAGTTATGGACTTTATGCGAGTATTTTAAACAAGGTAAACAAAAAAATAGTAATCCATGGACATTAATACAAAACTAATATAAAAGTAAAAATAAATAAAGGTACTTTTTTTAAAAAATCATGCAGTGATAAGCAAAAAAGAAATTTAAATAACATTTTTCCTATTCATATATATACGGTAGGTATATTCTGGGTTTAGGATGAACCATTCTCTCAATAATTCATCGTCATTATATGTGTGTCCGTAAGTAGATAACCTCTAAGGACATATATAAATATTGAATTTTCAAAATATAAAATAAGTATTAATTTTAAAAGCCTAAAGCACTGAAAATATAATAATTTCTATAACGGGTAACATAGCGAGGCGATGTAGGTGTTATGCGTTGTACACGTTACTATATTCCACTGCCTCGAGCCGAAAACGCAACGGGGTGATGTCGTGTAGTTGAGGAGATGCTACAGCCACCTTCCGGCTTCATTATCAAACTCTGGACACTAAATAGGGATACAATTCTCGTCAAGACAATCGACAACGAGCTCAAACACGACGACTTTATGATCGAGGAGATGTGCTATTGGTACCTTAATGTCATCAGATCCAAAACCATTCTTCAGCGTAATGCATTGTCTCTAAACTTACACAATTATGTCAAATTTCAAATAAACTGTACACCAGCAAGTGCTCGAAAGACGGTTTGCAAATTTTGAAACTGACAACTTACATACGAATATCGCATTTGAAATAAAAGCTTGTAAAAGCTATGAAAGTTGAGATGTAACCGCATCTACTCCGAAAATAATATATTATTTCAATAGCATCTGGGCAATTTTCTGAACGTTTTGATGCAGTCATTATTGTTTATGTACTAAATGCCTCTTAATCGATGAGCTTCTATACAAAAAAAATGTACATCAAAACTTCACCCTGTCCATCTTTGGACACAACAGAAATACTAAATATAATATAAAAAAAAATAATAACAAAATGACGTATCGTTAGCGGTGTATATACAAAACTACATTAGTATTGTCAATAAAATAAAGTAATACCTTTTAAATTCTACAATTTAGGAGAAGATGATGTGAATTGAATTAGTTTAATTTCTTGCTTTTAGGTGACTAATATCAAACAAAGTAATTTTTTTATTTTTATATTCTTAAGAACAAAATTGTGGGAACATTTCTTTTTTATAACGAGGTTCAAACAAACTAAAATCTTAGTAAATAGTAATAAAGTTAAATAGTGGTATAGAATTTGCGCTAATATCTGTTGTCGTGAGTCAATAGGTCTCTAATTAAACAACGTATCAGCTAAATTAAGGGTTTACCATTTCAAACTTTCATATTTCATGTATTTCAATAAAGTACCTATATGATTTTGTCCTTTTTCAAGTATTTCTACAAGCTAAATCAAATGGTTCCTTTGAATTCGACCTTTTGTTTGTTGTTTAACAAACTATGAAGTTTCCCTAAGAAATGCATTTAACAAATTATCTAAATAACTCGTATCCACGAACAAGATAGTTTTCAGATGTGTTTGTGTCAATGTACTTTGGCTTTGCTAACAAATATCTGAAATTATTTATTTCGACAATTTATTTAACTGCCTACTAGCTTTACCCGCGATACTTAGTTACTAGATTTTACCGCGAGCTTCTAGCGTAGATATAATGTTATCTAAATAACTCGTATCCACGAACAAGATAGTTTTCAGATGTGTTTGTCCAATGTGTACTTTGGCTTTGCTTAACAAATATCTGAATTATTTGTTTCGACAATTTATTTAACAGCCTACTAGCTTTTACCCGCGATACTTAGTTACTAGATTTTACCCGCGACTTCACTAGCGTAGATATAATGTCTTGATCCGGATTTTGATTTCTATCGAAACACAATTCTACACCCGATGCTGGTGCAATCGCCAACACCGATTTCCATCCTATTCCCGATCGCAATTCTATCCCGTTTCGCGGCGCCATCTCTTTGCTCTCTTAATTGGCCACTCCATTTCTCTCTCTTCCTCCTCTCCTACTTGCTTTTAGTCCATTATCGCCCACCCTCCTCTTCCTTACGAAGAAAAACGTTTTCATATGTATATATATATATATATATATATATATATATACCTTTGATTAAAAAAATCATGGCACCGCCATTCGACAGTTCTTGTATACACGCGATATATTTGTTTAACAAAATTGAATTAGTAGATTTTACTAATTGAAGTAGTAATAGTGAAACTACATCAAAATTAGTAATTTTTTAGTTGAGATCTACACAGATTTACTAAGTTTCCATGAGCGTTACTTTCAGTTTGCAATTTTTCATTATACTTTTTAATTGGTAGAAAATTTACACTTTTAATTTGTAATCATTTCTACTAATTGAAAGAGTGGATAACTTTCCTGTGCTGGTCGTATACTTTGGACATCTTAAAATAGTACCTATGACTATTAATTGTGGTTTTCCACTTATTCCAGTTTAGAGTATGTAAACCAATTTATTGATTTATTTCATTTAAAATAATAACTAGGAACAAAGAAGCCCCTGTCTCAAATTTTAAACAATTAGAGCCAATAGTTTTCACGTACAAACAGATAGAGATAAAAAACTTGTAAAATTCCTCATATTTCATCCATAACAATAGTAATTTTCTTTCTAGTAGGAATTTCCAAAAAATTATACAATGTACAGGTTTGGCTCCGTTACTATTTTTATAGAACTATTATATGTATAGATGCCAATATGCTTATGTGCGTATGTTTGATTTTTCTGTTATCCAGGTTACGCTTTTTAATATAAAATGTATTGCATGCCGCAACGCGACTGTGCATTGCAGTTGGTCGACAGAAAACATGAAGCCTACTCAAATTTAATCATTCTCACCATCAATATAATGTACGGGTCAAGTGTAAAAAGTACACTAATACAAATAGGAATGTTTATTCTTCGAACATTACAATGTTTGAAGAATGAGATAAAATTATTACAACAAACCCCATTGAAAAAATATTGTTTGTGCCTGGCCTGTACTGGTCCGTAAGGATGCAATCGCGATTTAGCTCGATTGGCTTTATTAATTCGCTTGATTTATTTTTTTAATATAACTTGATTTATGAGAAATAGAAGCCTATTGAATATGAGCTCTTTCACGTTTGTCGTTTTTTTTTAATAACAAATTTAAAATTTACAAATATAACTTATCGAGAGAAACGAAGGGTTTTAAACAAGAGAGTCAAAGTATCCTTAACCGTATGAGTAAACTTAACCTAGTATTTAAGAATATTATTCTTTAATTTTTTTTCTGTTTTTCTTAAGATATTTCAGGTGTCTCTGCAAGTAAATTGTGCGGTAATTTTCCTTCTATTTTATTTTACTTCTTCAATTAAATTTTCACTCTAATTTGACCATATATTACCAATGTATAATTTGCGCGTTTTATCAATACAAAAAACTGGCACTTTTAGATTATCCAAATTTATGTTTTATGCACATCCAGAATTCAAAACTACCTATCGGTTCTTTGTTAATATACACTATCTTCTTAGTACACGCAAGCATATCGAAATTCTTTAATCGCTTCTTTGTTTAAATTTGATACTTGAAGAATTTGTTTTTTTTTTTAACAAGTATTATTTTTAATATGTCGACTATTTAAAATTCTTATCTGCAACAGATCACACTTTTTAGGTATGTTTTAAAGCAATGAACAGTTTTTAAACAAACTGTACCCACAAACATTTTATATCTATATCGCTTAAAGTACGACATAAAATTACACAACTACATCAGTATAATCAAATAGTGTTATGTAAAAAATAATAATCCTTACTATAACGGGAAGTTAAGAGATCGAATTATCACCGACAGTGTTCTGAGAAAACCTCTCGGCCCATATCTAGTGCCGGCTTCTTGTGAACACCTAAATCGGTGTCGGCCACTTGTGACCGTAACGTGATGATCCAATCGAGACTCATAATACCCGGCTTGAGACTAAATATTATGGTGATTTGTCATCGAATACTTCGTACGGGAAATATGTATATATATATATATATATATATATATATATATATATATATATTTATAAATAGACGATTTTATTATTTGTGATGTGTGACGTCATGTTTCATTCCAATTGTACATAAAGAAAATAAGGCGCTATATATGCGAAGTTTTCATTTAAGTGAGACAAATTTTAAATAGAATTTTCGTATGTAAGTAAAAAATAGCCTTAAAATAAGCGTTATTTACGTAATAACTTAATTCACTTACGACCGTTCACATTTACAATTCATATGGTAAATTGTTATGTTTTTATATATAAGTACTTGAGTAATATTTTTATACGATGTCGTCTACGGATTTTTACAATCTTATATGAAGCTCATGTATGATTTTACGTGTTAAAATCTGGTTGTTGCAATCAAAAACACCTTTATACCACTTAAGGCATATCAATATTGCTTTCAGGAAATAAAATTTTACCTCAAATAACCGATTCAAATTTCATTATCACGGAACAAGTTCAGGATGAAAATCGGGAAAGAATGACGTGTAGTCTGAAACTGTAGCTTATTTAGAATCTTTTGACCAGTACAAGAACTCGCTGCCTCCACCTATCGCCGCAATCATACCTCTATTGTGAAGCAATAGCGGTGAAGACTAAGAATCAGGAGCGGTTTTGATTGAATGCCTTCGAACCGGAAGGTACTGCACCGAAAATTGTACTTTAAACGAGATCGCATTTAGCTTGGTTAAAAAATTCCGTTGCGATAGCTTAGTGATAGGTTGTATTAACAAATAATGCGCATAATTTAACCAATAGAATTAACGGAACCAATGTTTAGGTTGACAATGTTTAGGTTGATAAGACAACCAAAGTATTGGTTTTCTGGTATTCAGTGACGAAAATTCGTTACGTTATTCAAAAGTTTGTTTGGACCAAATTTATTTTTCGATGTTGATCGCGATCAATTACGGATGAGTTTTTAAGTCAAATGAAACCGCTCACTTCGTTCCTCGAAAAACACATTAAGCCATCCGTCATTGACTCTGTCATCGCTTTGGTGGTGACAGTTTTTAGCAACCCGCAACGCGCACGAGCAGTTAGAGGGCTTATCTTCTAAACCCTCAATTTGTAATAAAAAGATTTTTGAAATTTACGTCTGAGCAGTGGGATGATTAAAAATCTAGACTGCCTGACTGGCGCTGTGGTAGTGAACCTACTTGTTGCGCTGGGGTCGTGGGTTCCATTCCCGCACAAGACAAACATTTATTTATATGATTAAAAATTAATGTTTGTCTTTAGTCTGGATGTTTCTATGTATTATACGTATATATTTACAAAAAAAAAAGCATGTATGGGTTAGTATATCACCTGTCTGGTACCCATACAAGCCTCGTTGCTTAGTTTGGGACCAGACGGTGCTATGTACATATGTCCGAAGATATTATTATCAAGATATTATTATTATCTACCAGAACAGTTGTAAAATGTAAAAATCGGTTAATTAACGACTGTTTTTATGCCAGTTTCGCCATCGTTATCCGAATCGCCCGTTGTATACCAATAACGGCCGTTATCGAACACATAGTCTCCCGACGTCATAGTGAGTTATCGTTTGACGTCTTCCTCGAAATCCTCCATTATTATCGCCCGTCGACATCGCACCGTGTGCGCCGACGCACGCGACGGCCGCAGACCGATCGACGCGGGCGGTCCGCGACGGCGGCGCTATCTTTACGACACCTGTGACCAAATCCATGTCTGATATAATAGTACGATAAAATCGATTCGTGATATCGCAAATATCTTTGCGCGCCGATATCGGACAGCTCGCGGAGTGGTTTCCGTCCGTCGGAGTCGATGGAACCGTTCGGCATAAAAAGGTTAAAATGCGGTACAAATGTGGCTATCGGCGATTTAAGTGAGATGATAAGCTTTTCGAGTTGAATCATGATTTTTCTTACTTTGGATGTTAAAACGAGTTTTTTTATGTATGGTTACATTTTTTATGAAGATAAAAATAGATGGATAAAGATGAAGACAGATGACGTTAAGCGTTCACACGCATCTTTCTAATGATTCTAAAAAAAAACACGTTTCCAATCCTCCATTTTATATTCAAAAGCGTAAATTGTAAAGATTCGCAGACAATTGAAAAATGAATTATGAAAATGGACGTGTCTCAGTTGTATTTCGTTACGGGTGTTGTTTATATTTCACTAGTGATTCACTACACGGCTTCGCACGAGTAGAGTTGGTAACCTGTGGGATGTTTTGGAAATTTTGTCTGTTAACCAGTTGCGCAGCGCTCGTGGATTAGATTCACATTTAAATCTTATTAACACTTTTTATTCGCAGAGCTTCAATTTAATCAAATATTAACTCCGAATCATTGTATCTTTTACGGAAATCGTGGCTCTGAAACAATCCTCGTGTTTAGAAACAAAACCTAAAGTTTGGTTTAAATTTTCGAAAAATTGGATTAAGCTAGATTGTTTTAACCTAAATAAAATACCTGAATAGATGATTAAAATTATTATAGTTAGGATTAACTTTGCATACTACTGAAATATTATTTTTTTTGGTATTGCAATTTAATCTTAATATCTATTAATGATTAATACCTATCTGGCATATATTGCTGCAAATCCCTCTTTATAATAGTTTAAAAAGAAAAATCTCGCCACACATTATTATCGTTCATTACAATTTCTTTTACTACATTATCAAATATCGTCATAACATTAGCTGATGTGCACTAAATGTTCATAAATTACATACGTAAACATTTGTCGTAAAATAGTCTGTCTACTGAAAATGTGAAAATATCCAAAGTTTCCGAGTAGCGCAAACGCTATAATTAAAAAAAAAATATGATTAAGTATATTTTTGTATTTTAATTAATGTAAAAAAAAATCATAAAAGTAACATCGTAATAAATATTTTTAAATTTGCACCTTCAAAAGCTTTAATTTGATAGCTCGTAAGCATTACAATAGAAATTTCAATTTTAATTTTGATGTCTGAAATTCTTTCACAACAAAAATAATTTTCAAAACAACCTACTTGATACCAAACTGTTTCGCTATAAAAGAAAAACCGTAAATTATTATCCAACTTTGTTAGATCTCGATTCATTAAAGAGTGATTAAATCTAGACATTATTATTGATCCAAATTTAATATTGTGAGGATCTTTAAATTATAACATTTTGCAGAATATATTATCTGTTTATTTTATTTATTACATTTTTTTCTAATTATTATTAAATTCCCACCCATCACTAACATTCGACTAACAACTTTTTCTATACCCTAGAATACAATCTGTCCGATAAAATGCGTGAACGATTCTTTGAACTCTTTTCCGACGTAATTAACTTACCAAAATTACGAATTAATCATCCAAATTACGTATATATTTATTTTGCTAATATATCAGTTCCGCTGTCATTTTGATTTCTCTGGTTTTCATATTTTTCGTAAGTTTATTTACGAGAACAACATTCAATAAAACGTCCACGTATTTTACCAAAAAGTTGGCACTGTTAGTATACAGAAAATGTTAGACGAATACAAGAAATGGCTAACAGTTAAATAATAATTAGAAATAAAATAAATAAATGAAACAGAGGATGCCTCACAGAAACATTTATAAAATATATGTCAAATCTCAAAAGTTATAGCTTGGAACACAAGTGACGCGAGTTGGTTTTGCAGCTGTCTGGTTTTTGGAGAACAAAAGAACTGGATATTAGTTATTATATCGCTGGTTAGTCTCATTTGGGATTATTTCATTCAATGCAATACGATGTCAACATTTTTTTTCAGAATATTAATCAAGAAGAAGTACGTACTATCTCGGTCTATTTTAAATCCATCAACAATATATTGAGCTGAAACCGAAATAAAGTAAGTTGAAGTCGCACAATTGGTGTTCCGTAATACAATTTTTTCATATTGCGACATTTTTGGGTCAGAGTTTTGCAATGAGTTAGCATTACTCATAGACAATAATCAGTTGAAAGCTTTAAGCTCTTATAAATACATAATTTCGTGTTCCATTTTTAAGGTTCCGTACCCAAAAGGTGCCAACGGCACCCTATAACTGAAAGTCCTCTGTCTGTCCGTCCGTCTGTCACAGGGCTCTATCTCTTGAACCGTAACAGCTAGACACTTGTAATTTTCACCGATTATGTGTTACTTTGGCCGCTATACCCACGAATACTAAAAGTAAAATAAAGTTCAAAATTAAAGGGGGTCGTCATATGAGAAACACGTTTTTTTCAGCGTTTTCAACTCGTTCGTCCTAATGGCATTAATTGACAGTTAAAATTTTGACGGAATATATATTTCTATAGCGACTATTACAACAAATAACATAATTGAAATAAAGTTAGAAATATTATTGCGGATTCCCATACAAGAAACGTGTTTTTTCGGCTTTTGTTTCTTGTTTGTTAGATGCTATCAGTAATATCATATTTGATGGCAACAGAACGCTGCCATTGGCTCCGACTATAGTGTGTGGGGATTTTAATATAGATTTACTGACGTATGATGATAATATACCCCTAAAGCAATATTGTGAACATATTGGTTTAAAATCAAAACTACCTCAAGTTGTAATAACAACGGGTTACACTTAAATAGACAACATATTCGTTAACGTTGACATAAACACTGGCACATACATACATGACATTATGACATAAGACGTTGTGGATACAATTTCAAATTGAGTAGGATTTGATTGACCGGAGAAGACATTTAAAGTACGTATCAGTATTTCGTCAAAAAGATACTGATGGGTGTAATAACACCATTAGTTTACGGATAACCACATATTGATATAGTACGTCAGCCTATCTCGTTTTTTACTGAACTATTTTCGAAACATTGTACGCAGGTACGGAACCCTTCATGTACGAGTCCGACTCTTACTTGACCGATTTTTATTATTTAATTATGAGATAATTTCATGTTTTAAAAATTTTAATGTAACGAAACGAAATTTTAATTCAAAATACACCATATTGTCTATGTTGTAATTTTTTTGAGTAATGCTTCGAAGATAAGCACGTGATGATCCCTTCTTAAGAATTCTGTTCAAAGTTATTGAATAAAAGTTAGCATAAAGTACTTTATTATTCGTTTTAAACTTTTTCATAGCATTTTTGACGGGAATGCTATAAAAAAGTGAGTCAACACGGAGTATGTGGTCACCACCGCCCATGGACATTCGCAATCTCAGACGAGTCAGCAGTGCGTTGGCGGCGTTTTGAATGAGAATAGAAATCTGTCGAAGAGGGGGTGCGGCCATGGAAGGGGTAGTTGATTTGGAGGGGGATGGGCCGCAGGAATTCTCAGTCAGTGGACGAAACGTAACAATGGAAGTTGTTACTTCACGACGGTATTCCGTGAGGTCTGGTGAGCCGATCCATGTTCGTGTTGCTGACTAGTTAACAATAGCATGACTCTACCACGTAAAAAGCCTGCACCTGGCTTCCTATACGAAATAGCTTAACGAAACATTTCTTATCTCCCACTTAATCCTTAAAAATTAACCCCTACTTTTTGAACATCTGACTTTTAAACTAACATCTAATTTTGGATAACTTCTTATTATAACAATGTCAAATTGTAATCATCTACGTAAAAAATCTTCAAGTACAGTTATGACATACAAACTAATGGATGGAAGAAGACGATCTCGTACAAATCACATTTTTATAATTTTCATATGGAAATTTATATAACTAACTAACTAATAACATATTTACTTTGAAACAGTGTACTTACGCAATTTTGTAATATTTTCATTTGATTTATGAATTTCAACAGTAAGCGGTCTTTTGATATGGCCCACCGCTGTTGATGACGAATTTTATCGATATATTCCGTCAATCTCACCAATAAAACATAATTTATTGTGTTTACGATGCATGTGGCATGCATTAGTTGAATTGAATCCGCATACAATATTACCGTTTGATCCCGACGCCGATAAGCGGCGGTGGCGTATCGCGCGTCATTTACAATGTACGATAACTTTGAGTTTATCGATTCACAAAACGGTTACCGAATCGGCGATTAGATAGCGTACACTCGTGCAATGTCCTGGATCCGTTCGCACTGCATTGTCAGTGTTCGATTTCCACGCCTTTCTGAGAAATGTGCAGGCGCTGTGCAATTTTTCTAATTTTCTCGTTGCATTCAGCGTTAGACTTATATTTTTTATGTCAGTTTCCGATGCAATATGCAGTCTATGACAAATTTGTGTCGCGGAAATTTAATTTGTGGATTCACTTTACCTCTAACATTGACGATCATGAATCGCTGATTTTCATATTTTGTATTAGTTAAAAAGGCAAAAACTTAGAAAAAAAAAGAAACAATGTGAGCCGGATACACGACGTAAAGTGAAATTTCTTTGGAAAAATGTGCAGGAATAGAGTTTAGGGTTCAAAAAAAAAGAGAAATGAAAAAGAAAGTAAATTATTGTATTACAATTCGTGGTTACAAAATCCTTTTCATGACCAATTATTATTAAAACCAAAAATCAAATTGAGGACGCAATTTAATTACTAACTCAGGACAGCGGGTATTCCAGTAATCTGTCGTCGTAACGGATATCCTATTTTCCATGTAGGCTGGAGAAAGTAAATTTTATCGTTATTCTCTGTTTGAGATTGATTAATCTTAAATGCCGCCAACATAAATTTTTGCTGCAAATGGTGCAGATCAATTTTCGACTTAAAATTTATTGCATGTTTTGGTCCAATTTTAATTATCAATTGACCGTGTTGCTTAACCATTAGAAACCTCTGATATAATCGACAGTTTCGCCACTATATTCCACTTGTTGCATGTTTTATAAATGCAATCTTCATTTTTATAATTAACAATAACCACACGTATTTAAAATGGTCGTGATCAGCTGCAGTCAGCTGTGTGAACGCGTGAAACTCGTGGACCCGCTGGGCCGAACCGAGACGAGCGGACCCGACCGTATCACTCGAGCGTGTCACTGTGACGTCATAGCACGAAATCAATCTAATGTGCTTAAGGAAGTGTTACTTCAAAATGTTATGCGACGAATGAGCTTATTATACAATTAAGAGTATCCCTAGGGATCGGTACCTAACACTTGAGCACTAAAAAGCTATCCGCATCTGAATCCTAAAATCTCTATTTTCAGCCTACCACTAGAAGTAGGCTAAAAATAAATATTTTAAGTTTGTGTATTCAGCAATCCTTTCTTGTTACTAATAAATAAGTTTTGTAATAAAAAAATACATATTTATCTACATATAAATCTACGTGTATATATAGATATATAACATGAATTGAACCCTTGACTAACAGGTGGTGTTAACGCCACGCTGGTATTTTCTATAATAGCATAAAAAATCATTATATTCCATTGCAATTATTGTTTCATTCCAGAATAAAAAGAATTAAATAAATATTTTTCTTGTGTGATAAGAATAAATCAACACATGGTGATTCAGTAATGGAAGAAATGTCAATAGTCTGTTACACTATGAACTTCTCTATGATTAGTTTTTATATTATATAGATTAATCCAAAATTAATGTAGACTATTTTATGATATAAGCAATAAATTCAATGACCTCGTTAGTACTTACAACAGCTTACACCCGTATAACGACAGTCGCTTAAATTTATACGCGCAAATTATTAAATGTTATTGAAAATAATTATCTCAGACGAGTTCTAAATAGTTCTAAATGCTTAAGTCATCAATACAGACCAGCAGCATTAGCGATCAGCCTCTCCCAAAATAGAACCCAATCTGAACTCCGAACGCGAGATTTTATGTTAAAATGTTAGCAGCATATACTACAGCTAACCAAAGCTCCATTACAACCACTCCATTATAAAAGTCTTTCCACATGGCAAGATTTCGTTATCGCCTACTATCCTTACCTTTTTGGAACCTACAGATTCAACACTTACTCCTCAAGATTCATCACGACTTTTCTCCGGTACGCTTTCTCTTTATCGCAATGTCTTTATATCTTCAACTATATAGATGCTTGGACATCTTTGGTAACAATAAAATCGAAATTACGGTAACAGACTGAACTCCGAGACCGCGATTGTGACAGTCTGTAACGAGCGTAGCACTATTACAATATTATGTCATCGCATACAATTCGAACGCAACCGACCGCAAAATGGTAGGCATCGGGCGCGTATTCCGATATGGGCAGTTACCCACCGCTGGTCGCGTGAACAATGGAAGACGAATAACGCAGTACATTAACCAAAATTAGTGCAACGACATTTTCCATTTGTATCTTTAATTAGGAACGAGCGTTGATGTAATCCGATTACGAATATGCATATCACGTATATGGGCATCGGATACCTAAAATCGTTTTTCGTAGTGAAAACATCTTCAATAAGGTTGGATGGGGTGTAATTTAAAATCATTCGTGACTGACACGGTCAAGTGACGTATTAATGCTAATAGCATATCTGTAGCTATTAGTAAGACGTACTGCTCTTGACCAGCAGTGAATGTATAGATATACATACTGTGCAGTAAAAAAGTGGACAAAAACATATTAACATTTTCATATAGAAATATAGTTTAAAGTAACTAAAAAAAAGAAGTCTTTGTAGCTACATAATAACCTAAAAAGAGACGACAGAAGACTTTTGAAGTGAAAACTTTAGACGTTAGGGGATATTTATATAGGTAATTTTGTAAGTTCGCGTCACCGTCACGCTAATGTTCATGCGCATGTGTTTAGTGTATTTACGCATATGAGCATATCTATACAAATACGTTTATATACCAGGTGTAAGATGTATACACCTTATCACTAGGCGTCCTCAGTCTTCGTTGGAGGTTGTACATCTTCTATGTACAGATTCGGAGGGACAGTTTGCTACGGACATTTGTCATCGAGTAAAGTCGGCCGAGATAGAAGGTCACCTTGCCCGAATCGCGTTTTATGTGTTTATCGAAATTAAATTTTGGATCTAAAGTAATCCACGTGACATAGAGATCTTTACTTCTGTACCAAGGTAGATAGATCGGTTGAACAATTTCAGTGGACAAGAGATCTCTGATCTATTCTTAGAAAAGTACATTGCTGCACGCTTTCCAGGGTTAACCTCGATTCTCCATTTCCTGAACCAGTCACCGAGGGTGTCGGTCGCTGTTTGAAGATATTAGAGCTCTAGGTCGTGTGTAGAGTGTGTATAGTGCCGTGTCATCTACGAATAACGCGAGTTCGACCATAGGATGCTGCTTTTCCTCATTTGTGTACAGTAAGTACAGCATAGGGGAAAGTACAAAGCCTTGAGGGACTCCAACTTCGATCGGTCTGGACGATGAGTACGTTCCCTCAACGTGAAACCCAAAGTATCTGTCCTTGAGAAAATCTCATAATATGAGTACGAGTCGATCCGGTAATCCTATCTTATGAAGCTTATAAATGAGTCCGTTATTCCAGACCTTGTCAAAAACTGTCGCAACGTCAAGGAAGATCGTTGCAATTAGTTTAAAACGGCGTCTTCAGGATTTGATGCAGCACGCAGCTGCGTTTTTATACTATTTTTTGCAATTTCCAGATTCGTCCTTCAAAGAATGACCAACTAGACGAGTCTATTTTAGACCAATCGAATTGAGACGGCCCGGATCTGAAAATTGTCCTCGATCGAAAGCCGTACCGTCGAGACAGCTATGCTATTTTTTGATGTCGATTCCGGGCTGTGCCGTAACGGGTGTCGTTATTTGGCGGTCCTGGATGACTACTGTCAGCGGTCGTGAGGGCCGCTGATTTCCATGTCACGTGGTCAGCTCTTTGACGTTCAAAGGGCTGACCACGTGACATAGAAATCGGGTTATTACTGAGTCTATACTGCATACGTACACGATGCATTTCAGAAACAAACTCATGCCAACTCATATCTTTATTTACAAAATAAGTCTATATGTACATTTCACAATAAACTATTTAAAAAAAACGATTTTATATAAGTACAGGTTTGTGAGTTCATAAATTAACTCGTCTATGAACTGTAATGAAAATAATTCATATATTCACGCCGTGTGCACGTTGTGGTGTCCAGGGAATTTTTCGTCGCGAACATAATTACATGTATATTTTACGATAAAATTTTAGGATTATCTGCTTGCTTAATACGACTATATTATTTTTGTACAAAACCATACTTATCTAAAAAGTGCATTTGAAAATAGTTTTAAACCATTTTAAACCGATTAAATTCTATTACTTTTATTATTACATAAATCAAATTAACATGGATTATAATTGAAATACGTAAGGTCTAAAACAGTTTGCTTAGATATTTAATAACATATTTGTAAATGAAATATACATAATTAGTATAAGTGATTTCTATGTCGTAAATTTAAATTCATAATTAATTTTAGACAATTTAACAATTTTTATACTATAATTATTTTTTTATTTACTATACATACTAACTCAATTAATCTGAAACGTATCTAACATTTATAATACCTCACTCCATAAATTTCATACAAAGTTCAACCCGTACTATTATCTTCGTTAAAAAGAGAATTTGAAATAATTCTTTCTTGGTGGATACCTACTTCGTATAAAGAATTTCAAATTTTTAGCATTTATACATTCCAAGATTTCATGATTGATCAGTCAATAGTGTTTCGCTTACACATGTATTATTTACGATTATCGTATTATTTACGAAATAACATACCTACATACGTATAAAATCCAATTAATCACCATTTCGTTCGTTTACATTTAAACACAATTAAATAATCTAATTGTCCGTGTGGTAGTTGCTTCAACTCCAGCCGGTTTTTCCTTATACAGACGCGTATACTCATTGCATGTGATGGTGATGCACGAGTAGGCTACCGTTCGTCGCCGCGAACGATTTCGCTCAACGATCAGCAATTGGCCGATAACGGGGTCAGACTTCCGTCCGCCGCGGGTCGCCGCTCTGTAAGCCTTTATTTACGGCCGTGCGTTCGTGATAGTACAATAATATTTAATATATCAATGTTTTTATTGCCATAGATAAAAAATCGTAAATCAAACTCCACCGACAAAATTATCTTTTGTCGAGCAGCAGAGTTTAAAGTGCTGTGTTTGCGCTCCTTCGCGCTAGTCCAACAATTACACTATCGTTTCATTATAAAGTATGTAATTAGATGCGGCATATTGGAAGTTGAATCAATCATAACAATTCTTTTATGAACGACTATCTTTCACGCGGCTCCGCCCGCGTAGACATAAAATGAATTCCTTCATCTAGTATATCGCCCCCATCACTAAACCAAGATCGGGGTCGTTATCCCGTTCTTCGATTCTGACTCCGGTCCTGCTCTCGATGTCGATTTCTCTCGCTTTGATTCCGATCGCGATCCCGTATTTGATCCCGACTTCGGTCTTGAACTAGGAAATTCCCATTCCCATCCCTTTCTCGATCTCGATCCAGCTTTAAATTTTAATAATCTTGCATTTTTTTTAATAAGGAGCAAACTAGCGTTCCGGTCAACAGACAGTAAACGATCACCGCCACCCATGGACACGCGCAATCTCAGCGGGTCACTAGTGACTTGCCGGCCTTTATGCGTCGTTTCGTATCATTCAATCAAGCTTGCATCAATAAATCTATTGTGACAAATTAACGGCGGAATCAGTGCTTGAGTGCAAGGACGGACGACCGCCCGCGGCGGATGCTTGGCACTGAATGAAACTAAAACAGAACAAGACGCTGACGCAAATGGGTTGTTTTCTGCTTTGTATTTCATTAATGTGAATAACAACAGAAAAATTGTCGGTCAATTATTACAAAATAGCCGAGACCATACCAATTATAAACGTTATGTTCTCGCTCATATAACAGAATAGATATTTATAATTGAAAGTTTTCATATAAGACTTATTACATGATAGCAGAGCGGTTCGCGGAGCGGATATCTGATACGGGGCCATACAGCCCTTTTTCGGCGAAGCCGTCCGATTTTTTTCGCCTTCGTAAGCTGGTTGTCGAGCAGATGCTATATCGGTATTGAAGCGTACGTTGCAGAGACTACTGCAAATTCTTTTAACATATGTAGTCCAAATTCAGAAAAGGCGATAACACTCTTGGCGGCCTCCATTAATAAGAGTTCATCGACAAGAAGCTTTCTGTTCTTTAAAGTGTGAAGACGAGTTTTTGGTTCTTTTTCCAAAAACGGGTTTTTAATATTTTTAGTGAATCCGAAAGGCTCCCTGAAAAGAACCGAGAGCCGTATACAAAAAACGTTATGTAACACTAAAGAACGATAGCCTAATACCAAAAAACCGGGTGGGGCTGTCGGTCGGGGCGCACGACCTTTGATTTAACATGAAAAATGTCAGGGAGTCGCTTTTAGTATTAAAAAATGTAATGAAAACAAGAGTGAATTCTTTCTAAAAATTTTAAAACGAAGCAAACGCTGAAATGTGACGGATACAACGGATGCAGAGATACTAGCGAAGTCCGCGTCGTCTATCGAGAGTTCTGTGACGCTCCTGAAATCGCTTCGCTTGATTGAGGTGTCTTAGCGTGGTCTGTAACCACCTCTTTTCAACGACAGTCGTGATTTATAGGGAACATACCCATGTTACGTGACCCATATTTTACAATTTTTTAACCCCTCCTCCCCCCTTCGGTGATCAACCGTAGTATATGCCAAGACCCCCCTCCCCCCGTCCCTAGTTTTCACGTAGTAATTCATAAATATGATTTTAAATAATTTTTTTTGCTAACAGAAAGTTAATATAATCCAGGAGAAAAAAACTTATGAAAAACATATTTTAACAGGTACTTACGCTTTACTACAAATGGAATAATATATTAGCGCACCACTTCTGAACGAGTACAAAAACTATCTAGTTTTAAATCAGCTGGCGTCCCAGTATATTTGCGTTAGTGTTGCCATTTGTGAGTTTAAGAAAGTGCTGAACGCTGCGCGCCATAATTTAAATATATCTCCAAAAAGCGCGAGAATTTTCTAACTACGCGATGAAGCCTTAAGGCCCCACCGCCCCTCCGTCCTGTGACCAAGCGTGGTATTTTTATGACCCCGCCTTTCCTCCGTGAACGGGTCACATAGTATGGGAATGTTGCCATATTCTCAACTATATCTAGCACGGGCTGAGGCCGACATTTTTGAAAAATTGTATACAGTTCTTAGTTAGTTGTATCTATAAATATTATTCGAACTACGCTTATTTTAATTTGAACCGATCGCTTTAACTAAACGACTTATAAACGCACGAAACAATCAAAGTCATAACATGAGTGGGTCGTGAGTTACACCGAATAGAAAGAATCAAGAGAGCCAATATCGGTCATTTCACATAATGCGCCTACAGGAATTGTGACCAGCGGACCAATTCTGACCCTACTGAACTTTACGTAATTTTGGGCATCATAACCAAATCGATTAAGTCGTTTTTTAGTCTATATGATTTGTCTGCAGACACTGCGGTCCACTCCAGAGACGACCAGCCCACTTCGCACGCCGCGAAAACGCATATTTCCATACAAATAATAATCGAAAATCTCTAGTGCGTGGGGAGTGCCACTCCAAACAACAATAAAAGATAATTCTATTTACATACACATAGCATTTACCTGATATAGTCACAAACAGAAATGTAAACATATATCGCTCAGTTATTCGCCAACACCCAACAACAATTTAGCTAAAAACATAAAACAGTTCACACGTTCGAGAATCTCAATGAATAGAAGCTTCTCTATAGAAAAACTGTAGCAAAAGCTTGCAGACTTAATGTAAAATTGTCTAGAACGATATGCATCCAAATAAACTTCTAAGGAGTAATTGATGGAGTCGTTAAAAATAATATCTAGAGCTGGGAAAAGTCTTAACCAAATAAATTAGACTCATGCGACTGTATTTAGTAACGAGTCAATCGTCTGCATTCTAAATGTGCCAATTGAAACAGAAATAAATCATAATTCGTCTCAATCGCATTTGGCGAATATTTTTTGTTAACCAACGCGCCATACATTCAACTCATTCACTCTCAAAAAGCTATCAGTGAACGTTATTAGTTTGTTAGCGTATATTATTGACAATCTTAATAATGCGATCTAACTAAAAATACAATCGATGTTTAAAATTTCACATTTTCTTAAAGGAAATATATAAAATTATGTATGTACGTATTTTTAGAAGCGAAATTTAAGAAACCTCAATATTGTTGCTGAATAGATTTTATGTCGATACGGAATATAATGTACTTCGTTTGGTTTTATTTTGCTTTTTTGAAAACATATCTCATTGAAAGAAATCCATGTATATATTGGTATTGAAATTATTATTTTATGCTAATTGACTAGTAACAAACAACATATAATATATCCAGGCGACATAAATGCATATCATTTACGATTTTATAGCGAATTGCATAGGATCAAAGCAGATAAGAGCTTTTCAAACCACATGTATTCGTGAAACTAATATTTGAAATTATTATAATAATAGGACTTAAGTATATCTTTCAAAAAGAAGCGGACGTGGAGATTAATTTATTATTTCTCAAAAACGAATCGTCCCCTACGAATACAGTTGAACCTCGATAACTCAAACCTCGGTAACTTAAAAACCTCTATAACTTCAAAAAATAATGTGTCCCCTTCCCATCAGAGCCCAAAACCTCTATAACTTAAAATACGCAACCTCTATAACTTAAATAAGTAATCTCTGTATTGGCCCTCAGTAACTTAAAGAAATGTTTCCACAACCTCTATAACATAAAATTGTTTATCAATGAGTCATTTTGAAAGAGTGTGCAAAACAAAAGGTTTCGGTATTTATTGCTTGCACGTGTTCACTAGTTAAATTGTTAACGTAAACAATACATATGTCACCTATTGTTTGCTTCTTTGAAATTCTTTAAAGCTTTTAGCCTTAAGACAAAAGTAAGTCTTGGATTATAAGTTTTTGATCATTGTCCTGGAAACATCGCTTTACTTACTGTGTGATAAAACTGGCTTAAAATGAGTTCAAAAAGAAAACTAACAACACTCACATACGCTGATAAAGGGTGGAACAAGGGTACGTACATACATATGTACATACCTACCTCTATATTAACCTATCCCTAACATAGACCCTCGATAACTTAAAACCTCCATAACTTAAAATATTTTGTGTTTCCCTTGGACTTTAACTTATCGAGGTTCAACTGTAGAACCTTTTGAGGAAATCCATCTGATTACCAAAAATACGATAATAACATAATTGTTCAATATTATTTTTACTTACGATTAGAAATTTTTTGTCGTTTTTATATATATAGATATATATATATATATAGATATGTATATCTGTTTTTTCAATATCGTCATATTATGAAGACATTGAAGTTAACAGTATTTTGTGCTCTGAGCGGGTCACAACGATCCAAGGGCCCGTCGACTCGACCACTCGTCAGGAGTCAGCACCGCCTTTGCTTACCCGATTCAGACCTTTCGTTTACCTTTAAAACTAGACGATCGCGATCACGCGTTTCAACTAAGTATTAATTATATCTATAGTGTCCTTCGAGTCGTTTATGATGAAGGGTTAGGCAACAAAACAAAATTAACGAAAACGATTAGCTGTCTTTGACATCAATGTTTACGAGGTACGAGGCCAGTTTAAGAAGCGTGAATGAATAAACAAGAAAATGCATAAAAGAACAATGCAGTCAGTCTCATAACCCAGCCAAAGCACTGCAATCTCCGAAAAAAGGAAAAATGTAATAGTTTTTGAACTTTTTATAAATCATTATAAATGGAGTAAATGAAATTACTAAAAAAATATACAGAAGATTTTTTTATAAATTTAATTTAGAACTTTAAAAACCATTAAGAATTTTAAATAAAACATAATTTTTTTATTAAAAAAAAAACTAAAACGATAATAGTGCTGAGAATGTTTAATGATAGTAAAATATCTATAATTAATGCCATTTTTAAGAGGTTGAACAAAATGATCTGGTAGTAAAGAAAACGTTGAACTGTGATTCTACATCTTATTTATGGTGTACATTTTTTTCATTTAGTAAAGCATATACAAGACTATTTTTTTCAAGAGTTTTAAAAGACATAAAATAAATATTACTTTTTATTTGTATCTATATTGATTAACGATCATTTTGTTCATGTGAGCTTAAACATATCATATAACTAAAAAAATACTGTTTAATATAAAAATATTGTATTCAATTGCTTGTTGAATTTTTAAAAATTATTGAACTCTTTGAGCTCAAAAGATTGAATTTCGTACTTTTTCGACCTTCCCAAGCTGAACGTTATACATAGTTTTATTACGTTTTGAACTATTCAAGTTCAAAAATCTAAATTAAGTATCAAACATTTAGTTTTGAGTACTTTATTTAATGGAAAACATTCAGGGAACTTATTGGAATAAAAATGTTATTATATCAAGAAATGCAACTCGATCACAGTTTGATTAAAAAACTTACACATACTTTAGTACAGCACATTTAAATTTCGATGTAACAAGAAATTAACCGTACACAACTAAACCATTGTCACGTGTCTGTCTAAAAGATAGTGGTTAAAACAGCTGATTAAGAATTACGTCCGTTCAAATTTTTATGCGTCCAATATAACCGGGCTATCATGCGTAAGCGCACACGACGGTCAAAATCCGTTTCACCGAATTCAGCGCCCTCAGCCTCAGTCGTCATTAGTAAATTGATAATTAAACGACTTTTAACTAACGGCAATGTTTGCCTCCAATTTACATTTCCACGCTAGACGTGTGACCTCGATGGAACCTGCAGCTACTGGTTGGACGGTTTCGATCTTTCTCGTGGAAAAATTATTGATTCGCGAGAGAGCGGCAGTTGTACAAACGTTTGTACAGTTAACAACATTACTGGAACTCGGTTTTTTTTTCCGTAGGTTATCTCATCTAACTCCGATGCCCGCGGTTTAAGCGTATTTAATTGTGTGTTGTGCCGGAGAAACTCGATTCGTTCACCGTTCTATGAGTTGTAATGTAAATAAATACACATGAAATTTAAATTTTATATATCCAACACAGAAACATTATACAGATCAGCAAACAAGCCCAGACACCGCTACATTATGTTGTTCCATTATGGAGTTCCAATGCCAACCATCCAGATCCATCATATGAACCTAAAGATCAACCTTGGCCAAGGTGCGTCTCAAGGCAATCCCGATTTCAGGCCCAAACGCAACTAAGAAACATTGTTGCCGCTGTAGAATTCTAGTGCTTATCGGTCCTCGACTGCGTTATCAGAGCCCGACAATCGGTCATGGTCAGAGTACATCTCAAGATAACTCCAACAAGCTAAGAACACGGCTACGATATGTTATTGCTTCATCATCAGATCAGTCCAGTGATACCATATTATTCTCATGTCCACAGAACTACGCACAACTGTTACGATTCATGGAGATTCAAGAATTGGAAGCTTATGAACTCAGTCACTTTGACTCCATCTACATAGCTACAAACAAGTCGACCTAACGTAAATATATTTTAAAAAAACCTTCTTTTATCTCCATGTCGTGGAGTTATTTCTTTTTGATTGAAGGTGTTTGAACAAGAAAACCGTAATACCAATGAAGAATATTACTGTTTTATTACAATATGTCTTATAATGCAATAAACAAATATTTAATGCAATATATAAGGTATTCTTTGTAGAATATTGGACGGCAAAATTTATTAATATATATTAAACAGCTGCTATGTTATACTTATCAATATACGACAGACCTCTTAAATTTTTTTTACTCCGACCCAAGAATAGAACCAACCGAAGGATATATTTTTGCCTAGTGGAGAAAAACGCAGTAAAAGGACGAATAACATGCACGTAAGTATTTAAATTGTTATTATTTGCTATTTGTAATTTTTCAGTCAACTTTGACGCACCGTGGTTTGGAAACTACAACTCGTATAAAAATTAATGTAAATACTTATTTGTAGGTAAATCTATTAATAAAATAATCAGTGCTTCGCCATTTTGTGCTAGCTTTTTTCGCTTTCCTGAACATCGAGGAAATCTGTTGAAACGGGACAATGTTATCAACTTTTTTTTTCGTTAATAATTATATGAACATGTTTCCGCTGTCGGTGTATTTTCTATGTGAGTACCCAAAAATAGTCCGTTAAGAAATTAAAAACTCTTCTTCTTTGGCAGGTACTCTCGATATCATTGACATCTTGGTGTATTTTTCACCCTACTCTTCATTGGAAGCACCCAGATCTTTAAGAAAAAAATCCACAAGGCGATGTAAGAAATGAAATGAAATCTTTTTCTCGCGTTATATTTCACATGAGAATTTTGGATAACAATGTCTTTATGCTGAAACGAGTAAAACTTCCTCTTCCAATTTGGCTTTAGACGCTTTAGGGAACTTGAAACACAAATATCTTAAACATTCCCATTATTTTGGTAGTAGTGACTTTACAAATTGCATCAAGATACAAATTTAATATGAAAAGATAAAAGCAAATAATTAATACAACCTTCATTTCTCCTCACGCTGTATTCGCCGGACTTTAAGGCGCCTAGAAGAGACCAGTTGATTTTGGTCCATTGTGTAGCCCGCAAGCAAAGGTGGCAAGGATATTTTGTATAATCTGACTACTGACCCGACATCCATTATCAGCATATGCGGGGATTTCATTTCGAATTGAATGAGAAAAACGTGTTTTAGAAGAAACTCAGACGTGACAAAATGTTCAGAAAATAAATACAATTTTGATTACAATAAATCAGTTTTTGAAAACGGATTTTTATGCGAATAATTTTTATTTTAAGATAATTGTAATATTTAGATTTAGTTCATTAATAGTAATGAAACCTTATCTGCATACTGGAATTTAAAACCAAAATGAACATCTGTACCAGCTGATATTCTGCTCATGATTTATTTGAGTGATTCCCGGAATGAATATTAGATGACCTCACTTTTTTCCTTGAGCGTCGTGAGGGACGAACAATAATAAATCAGACGGTCTTCTGTCCACGGGTGCATGTTGAATAACCTAAAGTAAGTCCTAAAGTAAGATTTCAAACACGTCTAGACGTAATGATGGCTAAACCTTCACAGATTATAGAAATCTACCAACAGGTCCGAAAACAAAAACTGGCAAAGAAATGTTATCGATTCTTGTCTTTTATAATCACTGAAACTAAGACAAATTCTTTAAAAATTCTATTACATCTGCGTTTCACAGCTGCACCTGGTTTATCTTTAGCTGGAACCGTTTCCAAAATCGAGAAATTATTTAAATAGATTTTCGAAGGCTATATCATATGTACCTAATATAAGCTATGTATAATGAACTAGCCATTACCCGCTGGGCGTAAATTAACATTCAGCAATATGTTTTTTTATTATTCAAATATGTACGTGGTTTCGCTCATGTATGCATAGAATGAATTTCTTCATTTTTAATATCAGCCGTTCCCGCTGTCAATTCTGCTCCCAATCACGGTTCTATTATCGACGTCGATTCTGCTTCCATTGTCAAGTGCAGTCCTGGTCTCGCTGTTCCAAGACCGATCTTGATGCCAACTTTGGTCCTTCCTTGGCCATCGATGTATTTGATAACAGATTACCATTAAAAAAGTGGTGTTTAGAATGAACAAAGTCCCAATCACAATCCGTCCAGTCATCAGCTTATGACAAACATCCATACAAACATACTTTTACATTTTTTAAGTTTTCTGCTATTAAAATTGAAAAAAAATCATGAAATTGGAAAGTTACGGTCTTCAAAATCAAGTTTTTACCAGATCTTGACATTTTAGCGTCCTATGACTCTATTTCGACAATTTTTCGTGTGATGTCTATATGTCTGCATGTGTATGTGTGTATGTGTATGTTTGCGTAGAGTGCGCATAGACGCGTATACGTGCGTGCGTGCGTGCGCGCGCGTGCGTTGTGTGTGTGTGTATGTGTGTATGTTTTGTGCAAAACCTCTCATAACTTTTGAACGGATTATCCGATTGAAATGCGCAACGATATTCAATAAGAATCCACTCAACTTAGACTTCCTGAAACTTCGAAATAGTTTCGCCCAGTAGATTTTGAGGGATCGCAAAAATAAAGTGTTCTGAAAAATGTTTTTATGAAATAGCTTTTAGACAACTCTACCGATCGATACTCAAATGTAATCAGCTTTTTCCCAAACAGTTGCATCGACTGCTGCAAAATGCATAAACATCGGTTGATTTGTGCAAAAGATATCTTTAAAAAAAATTTTTTTAAGAATTTTTTTTACAATATTTTGAAAATTGTTTTTCCATTGACTTAAAACTTTGTTCAGTTGTTCTCCTTAAAAAACAACGTTGATCTTGCTAAATTTATCAAAATCGCTTCATTGCTTGAAGAGATATTTTTAGCAATGGTTATTTTAGAACTTTTTTAAACTACTGTACCAATAAATTCTATAATACAACCAGCTTTTTTCTTTAAAAAACAGCGTCAATCGTCGTAAATTGCATTAAAAGACATTGTAATAGAAAAATTAAAAAAAGAATAGAAAAGCTGTTAACTGTGAAACTTCCCGCTATTTTCGAGTTTGAAACACTAAGATATTTTTAAAAAATCATAAAGATTTGATGCGATTTTTTGAGAAAAAAATTTTGACAATACGAATTTGATTCGATATAGAATTTTAGAATTTTTTTAAGTGGAGTTTTTTTATTATTTTTTTTTTTATATTTCTATAACAAATTAATCTATTTTAACCGGCCCGGTGGTGATCGACGCGGGTTTTTATGTTTTATAAAAGTACTCAGAATATGCTTATAATTATGTAGAAAATTTTGAAGTATTTAAAAAAAATCACTTATTGGGATTTTTTCCGATCATGATATATCGTCAACGGATCAACCGATTTTCACTGAATCTGAAAAAAAAACACAAAAATTATCTTGTAGCTTTTTTTTTAATTAGATGGAATTTGTCGATTCGAATCGGTTCAAATTTTCAGGAAATCTAAGTTTTATCAAACTCTTTAGAATACCAAAGTTTGGTTCCAATCAGCCAAGCCGTTCAAAAGTTATAAGAGGTTTACATACTTACACACACACATATACAGACATACGGACACCATTATAAAATCGTCAGGGGAGCTTCCTAATACCTCAAAACGTCCAGATTTGATGAAAACTCGGTTTTCTAAATACGGGGTAAAACCAATAACTTCCCGATTTTAGAATCTTTTCTTAGCTAAAACTGTTTTATTAATACATATGGATTTCTGAATTGTAGAAATTCAAAACGTTTTATAACCATATTTTTTGAACTCGGAAAGATTGAAAAAGCATTAAAACGGATCATTTGAGCATGATGAGCTCAATAATTTACTGTTCCTTCATTTTTAACACTTTGAGCTCGAAATAGTAAGAAGTTTCAGGGATGGGCTGAAGGTTTAACCGTGTTCCAACTGTTTGAGCTCAAAAACTCTTAGACAATAACTCGAGGAGCTCTAAAATATATCGATAAATATCGTAGCGGAAAGTTTCAGGGATGGGTCAACCGTCTTACAGATTTTTATACTGTAAATAGCCTATAACGATTCCGTGTTGAATGGTTATAGTTTTATACGCGTACGTTAAGTAGTTTTCGAGATCTTAAGTGACAAAGAAAAACAATTTTCATTATATGTACGTAAGATTAATCATTATGATAATTATATGATTATTTTAATGAGAGCGTTTAAAAATTATGTGAGCATTTCATACAATTTAATGTTTACTTATGAAGCACGTCATTTATACAGGCTGCTAATCGTCATAAATTTTATAGAAATAAATTTCAAAATTGTCCCTTAATGTGTTTTTGACAATAATAAATAGAACTTTCAGACTTATAAAATACAGAACCTATATTGTATTGCTTCCGACTAAAGATAGTAGTGATAGATTACTTTATATTTACAATGTATTTAATCATATGCATATCCTTGAATGAAGCAAAGCACCTGTTGCAGCCTAGTAATTGTTTGTCTAATGCATTGATTAATAATTGTATATGCAACATATGACAGCGATTTATATGCGACCTAGGTATAATTAGGCTCGTCATGGCGTGAACGACCGGCGCCGGCGCACGCGGCGGTGAAGGTCGCCGCCGGGCCGGTCGCGTCGCCAGCGCCGCCCGGCGGAAATGACGCTAGGACACTCCCGAATTATAATAAGATGTTAGTCTGCTCCGCCGTTCGAGTTTCGCAATTACGGTTCGGATTCAAATGTACACAGAGAAAAAATCACATACGGGATCATCTATCGAAGCTATCGAACCCCTATATTATGTATGTTAAACTAACATATATTACAATCCATAAAAATAAAATTTCGATGTTCTTACATTATAACGCATTTTTTAAGAGATTTTTTTGATTAAAAACACGAGCAATAGAAGTGTTTTTTTTTTCCTATAATCTTCCACGCAGATTTCATTACGTACCACAAGGTGATCGCCGTAGAGTGAGCGGACAAAGCGTTAAGGGGTTTGATTCCCAGTTCAAGAAAATGTGTATAAGTGAATTATAAGCACACCGAAGGGGCTGCTTTATACGTCTGACAGTAAATATATATAATATTTGCCGTCCAGGCAATATTATTCAGCTATTCATTTGGAATCATTGTAATTAGCATATTTTCGTAGGCCATCGTTATCATTATTCCATATTAATAATAGGCAATTATTCTCAACATTTATGTGTTCGTGACGTGTCATGAATCTTGATCCCAATTATTGCACTGCCAATTTAAAATCGTATCTAGTATAGATGAAAACTGATTTGGCATTGATATAAGTTCATTGTATAAGCCATATTTATCCTTCTTACGTCATAAGTTTATACTTGGATTTGTACGTCACACGACAGATACAATCAACGCCATCGTAAAGTGTTCACTTTTTGTGAAATTATCCAAAATACCTGTTTCGCCGATAACTATGTTTTTTTAATAGAAATAAAGTATAGCATTCATAGATTTCTAAACTTATTGTAAACAGGGAAAGTTCGAGAAACAACCACATTAATAAAAAACGGAGTAAGAGAGAGAAAAATCATAAGCACTTTATTTGACAATAGGTTAATACCCCAATACTTTTTTCTAGATCTCTAATGTATGGAGACGTCTTGTAGTTTTTACGATACTAATGGCCAATAAATACTGGAATAGTTTTAACAATCAAATTGTGGAAACCATAAAGCATTGAAGCAAGCTCCATAAATAACATTATTATAAGCCGATATGACGTTCGTTACCATTTTTTTCCACGTTTCCTTTTTACTTGGTACATATTAAAAAATAAATTTATTTTCTCTAATGGAATCATTATTTCATTACTTTAAATTTTCCGTCCAAATCTTGTTAATTTTAAATTGATTTTAATATAAATTGAATTAACCAAACGCCTTCATTACATTCGCTTTTCATTAGGCATAACACCAAAAGTAGTATCTCCTAGTGATCGAAATGAAATTAATGTATACGATAGTAAATAAAATTAATGTAACAACATACGTATAGTAAAAATATAGTAAAAAACATTTTTATCGAGAATGAACGGTGCTCGCACTATTTTAAATTAATGTAATTTTAAATTAATGCGAATTTAAATTATACTAAATCATGGTTAATTGTGACTGACTTATGTAAGTTAACGTTAGATTCTTTTTGTCAGTGTTTGGCACGAGAAAGTTCATAGATTTTTATTATCACGACTTAATGTTTCAATTTACCTTAATGCAATTCCAAAGGTTGGTAGTCTATTTTATATTAATGAGCGTAAAATAATTTTTCTCCCTCTTTTGCAGAAGAAGAAATTAGTAATTATCAATGCTAAAACGAGGGGGTCGGCGCCGTTACTCATATCGGCAACGAAATTGCTATCGCTACTGAAATCACGTTCGAGGTAGGATCGATACGAGATATGCAGATTTATAATCTACTCTAAGTCTACGTGGGTGAAGTCACAAACAAAAACTAGTTTAGTACATTATAATATCCAAATATATAATTTCGATAAGTGTACTACATAATAGTAAAGAACATCATTATTAGTTATTACTTATATGGTTTGCTGACGACAACAAATCACTAATTATTAACAATTTAAATAAAAAAATATACTTACTAGGTTGTATCAAACACTTGCCGATGTTGTAGGTGTTCATATACAAAATGGCGAAATTTAAAGTATGTAGGCGTGTATAAATTTACGTATCTCTTTATATGTATAAACACATACGTAAATTAAATATAATGAATATAAAAAACACTTTATAATGAGCCAATAATTTTTTTAGACAACCTTTTTTATTGAATAATGATGCCATTGTTTGATTTAGAGCCAAAGATTATATAGCATGTTACTTTTACTACACATGTCAAAATTGTTTGGACGAAGTTTCATCGAATAATCCATAATTAGAATAAATAATATTCGCGCTGTAGGCAGCACATGATAAAAACGACATTTAGTCCGAAACAAAATGTGTATTAATTATGTATTAAAAAAAAATATTTTAAAGTCCCACCGTAAGCTTAGTACAACACAAATATAGTACGCACAAAAAACTTAAATACCTACTACTAAGCAAACAACATTCATAGATGTGAAAGATATAATGATGTTAACAGACCACACAGCTTGTCTCGATGACAGTTCACAGATTTTATTTTTAAGAAAAACAAGTAATATTTCGTCGATAACGAATTAAAAATTAAGCATGATTTAAAAAGAGTAGGAATCGTCCTTTATGCACAATCGAAAAAAAAAGCCATATCCCGAATAGGATGTGGCTTTTTTGGCAACCTGAACAGGATGTGGCTTTTTATTGATTACCGCCAAGTGATTAACACGAATGTTACTCATATAATCGTGAGAGATTATACGAGTGAAGAGCTCAAAGACACATCGAAAAGTATCATAACGAGAAATTTTAAGTATGGCCTGATGGGTCAGTCGTTTTTGCACATTTTTTCGGACAAAAATCTTGGGGTTTGATTAAAAAATAAATAAAAGCTTTTGGTACAGCCTATAGCTACCACAATTAGTGTGTGGTCGTACATCAACAGCGGTGTTCTACTCTCATTCGAAATAATTAACGGACAATCGTTAAAGTTAAGAGCTGACCACAAAAATAAGTTGTTTGAACTTAGCAACTGATAGTTAACCGACGTGTTAGAGGATAATACTGGAGTTGCGTCTACCTCTATATGCTAAGTTAACTTTCTAATACACCATTTTGACGTGACGTTGAATCGGCATACATAGTCGGTATAATTTAGTTTTACTTTGATAATTTTTCTTGTTAATTTATATAGTAACGGATAATAATCGATATTCATTCTTCGTAGTCCAGTTCAGAGTATTCCGACAACTATGACTACGACATGCCTAAAGACTAAAGTGTCGAAACTCCGACATGTCGAAAAACTACGACGACCATTACAACTAAATGCATTATATTACGTGAAGTCGCAAAAATAAATAACCGTGTGATCAAATTCTCCTTGATGAAGTACAATTTCTGTTTAAATATTCCACCTTTAAAGTTACTCCTGAATTACTTTGTTTTATAAATTATAATATGTATAATAAACATTCCTACTAAACATAACGTAGGTTATAGGTACATTATGATTAAGAGGTACGTTTTATAATTAAATATCATTGGATTTGAAACAACTCGCTGTTGGACTACCTATAATTTTCTGTTAGTAGCGCATAAACTTTTAAAAGAGCTAGAGTCAAACAATTTTTTTACGTATTTTTTATGCGAAATCTTTTGCTGCTTCTTCGCTATATCTAATCCAATTAACGTTGTTTTTTGAGCAATTTTGTTTGTTCATCAATAATGCTCTATAATTGAATTTAATTGGATTAATTCCAATTTTTGATACAAACGCCTACCTGATTTAGAATTGAAAAAAAGTGAGTTTTATCGCAATTGCCATACAAACTCGAATTTTGCTTAATTGCTTGTCCCGCGTACGAAATGAAGTCTACAACTAATTTTGAAGTGACAGACACAGATGATATGTTTAATGTTTCATTAAAGTCAAGAATCTCCTTTCCGGTTTCTAAAATGTTCAAATGGAAACGAATAACAGCTGTGTCGTTGAGCACTAATTCACCATTGTAGCAATTAAGTGCTCAATTAATGTTGTCTACACAGCAACTGGTTTTATTTTAAAAATGAAATCGTAATTCTAACAATCTTACAATTTAGCTTTTACACATCATGAAACACGTCTGCATACATGTGTGTGGAGTATAATGATACTTGGGGCGTCTTCTAGAACATTCTTTTGACTAAAAATCACTTTTAAAATTAATTTTGGGTTCCGTGTTTTAACGGGTTTTAGCCTGAGCAACCGTTAAAAGGAGGATGTAGAACGTAGATTTTACTTTAAAATTGACCTTCTGTTAAACGTCAGTTTAAAACGAGATGATGAGACGGTCTTAGTACGATCCCTAAAAATTGAATTAAAATACCGCTATTGTGGGGGCGATTAGTCATTGGTTTTTAAAGAATTTTTGATGCAAAAGACACCACTCTCCTTCCTGAACGTGACACACGGCTTTTTTGTACTAATGATTTTTTGTTTGAAGATGTTAAAATTCCTTTCTGTATTTTTAGGGTTCTCTAAAGTATTCATGGGCAACGTGAATACGGCAATTCAGAAAAAACATACGTGCTTTACTTAAAGTTAGGGTTATAGATCATCTGAGATCATTCAATATAATTTCCAATGCATTGGTTAAATACAGTCTTAATTGTTCACGAATTACGTCAGGATCTTAAAATAATAACCATTTTGTAACATTTTATATTTCAGTGTGTAAGGTTATGGTAATTTGATTTATAAAACTCACTTCCAATGATCTGCATCCGTATGCTAAAATACCTCCTTATTGTGTATCTTATTTCTTATAGGACTTTTAAGGGACAGACAAGCATGCGAGTCATTAAGCAGTAGATGATCACCGCCGCCCATGGACACACTATTCCAGAGAAGCCGTTTATGCGATGTCGGATTATTATACATTAGCTGTTTTATCTCGTTATCATGTGACGGAAATGTGTAACAAGAAATAAGGAGCAATGCGCGATTTTAGAGTTCCTTAGTCAGCAAGAGTCCTTATAGTTTCGCCATATCCGTCCGTTCGTCTATCTGTACGTCCGTGGCTTAGCTCAAAAATTCTTAGTACTAGAAAGCTATAATTTGGCATGAGTGTACACATAAATTATGTTAAAAAAGTTATAAAATAAAATCTTAACAAAAATAATTTTTAGGGTACATCCGTAACACGTAAAATGCGGATGATATTCTTCCTCGTCTATCCCATGGCGTGAGCTGTCGTTGGCTAGGCTGTTGTAGAACATTTCAGGTGTGCGGAAACTATTTCACGATTCAGGCATCTGCTTGCAAACTATTAAGCTTTAAAATGCTAATTTCTGTTAGACTCCAGCGTTGTCGTCGTCGTCCCCTCCAGGCAAATGGTTGTTCTTGAAAGTTAAAAAAAAAATCACGACAGTAGTACATACAACGAAGCTTAAAAGAAAACTATCACAGCTAAGTAGGTTTAACTAATTAACGTGTAATAGTCGATTGACTTAGAAAATGTTCTTGGAAATATGAAAAGCCATATTTCGTACAAGTTCCATTGAAAATTGCTTAGATGAGGATGTTAGTTGTGTGATACGGGCGGTAAAAATATTATGCAAAAAAATAAAATCATAACATCCTTCTTATGCGAGCCCCTTTTTTTAAAACGTGAAATCAATTAATATGTTCTTAGTATCAAACAAAAAGCTCTCTTCTGAGACCGCATAAATGTGACAGTCGACTATACGAAACCTAACACTGCACGTGGCCCGACACGCACTTAGCCAGTTTTTCAATTTACTATAAATAGTTTCCGCGCTGCGTTCTACTGTTTACTATTTCTTACACTACTTCTTTTCGGTGGGCTGGTATACACAGGTGGTAATTAATGAGAGTAAAACCTACAGGATCGCTCTTGTGTCCGTCCGTCGGTCACAGCCTATTTTCTTCGAGTCTACTGGTCGGATAAACATGCGGATCACAACTATGTGGGTGCAAATAAAAAAAAATCTAATTTTGAATAACAATTATTATTGATAATTACTATTATAACCTGTTAATTTTGAAAGGCTCACAAAAATATTAACAAAAAGTTAATTATTCATATAAAAAGGTATTTTATGAAAAATAGAAAATTATTTTGTATAATTTTCGAATCTATAATTCAAAAAATATTTTTTAAAATATTCGAAAATAGACCATTCCCTTCTTATCTCCAAACCTACTAATTCTAAAATTTGGAAAACCTAAACGAAAATGGTAAAAACATTTAAATTTCCATGAAAAACGTAAAGTTTATAAATAAATAAATATTTTCTCTTCAGGACTTGAAAGAGAGAATATATGTAAAATGTGTTGCTTTATTTCAACGAGAATGAAGCAAAGATTACGGATCTATCATGCACTTGGCCAGTTTTTTTATCGCTTTGTCCTCGTTAACACAAATTGATTACTGTTCAACAAATTATTTACTGCAAACAGAAATGTTTTTTTAAAACTTAGTTTTTGAAAATGAAAACAGTTATACACTTAGGCGTGGTCAATCCACATTATAATATATTTTAAATGTTTTCCAAACATTTTCATTGTTCTTTGTATTCAAACTACATTTAGGTAATTGGTAGTGGCAAATTAAATAAAATATTGTATTATCCTTAATTTTTATTTTCTGATACCATTAACGTCTGGTGCCTTGCAGGTTACGCAGATAACGCGGTTAATTACGCGAAAAATATATTGAAACTAAAAAATATTTAAGTCTCTAAATGAATTCGGGAATACGCGAACTGTGATACAATTATTTTTAATTTTTGTCAAAATGCATAATACAGAATTAGATCGTAAAATCGTACATGCAACATCTATTTGACACGCCATACCATATATTCTGTCGATAGAATAGGAGCACGATAAATATGCTAAAATATTATTAACAGTAATAAGTGTGATGTCGTTGGCAGTAAAGATATATCGGACCGGTATTACAAATATATGTAAATATACTTTCGTATGATTGCTAACTAAGAAAAAAAAAACGAAACTCGAGCTACTTTCTTCATTGAAATTATCTTAGATACAGTAATTTTAATTAAAATTAAGGATATTGAATTATACAAAAATAGGCAGTTCAATAGTGAATGTTAACAAATCTTTTTAAATAGAATATTAATTAATAAAATAATACTAATTAATTTGAATTCGCACGCAAACGATTCGTAGGAAGGGCCGAAAGTGAATAATCGAAAAAAAGCCGACTGGCTGATTCTCAGGGCATATTTAATTATCGCAACAATTTATAAAAGGGCTCACTTATACATTACTCTCTTAGATAAACTGGAATCACAATTTCATGGTTCTTTTTCAAACTGGCTTCCCTTTAAATAAATTGTACGCTTCACCACTACCTCCTTTTATATCCTAATCGATTGATCAGTTTAGTCGTGAAAACGCAACAGACAGATGGAATTACTATAAATATGTGTTTGGCTTTATTTCATTTGGACAAAGAACTAACCGTCGCTTTCTACCGGCTTTTTTCATAAGGGTATCAACAACAAAATATGATGCTTTTAAACTTTCGTATGTGACCAAGAAATATACTTACGCAATGTCTAAGGTTCTATTTCCCAAAACTACCTGTTTATGATTTCCCGAAATGATAGCCCTTGATGGATGTGTCGAACTTTTCCTCCCTTGTTCCGAGCAAGTACCAAAATATTTAAACGGATTAGGTTTTTTAAGTTACAGAATCCCGAGGAATACATTTCTCTCGCACTTGACCTATTTTTTGCAAGCCAGACCGATCTTATCGTGTGCATCATTGAGTATTGAACAGCGAGGGCGCCATTGTGTCGAACTGGGCGGGATGCGGCGATCAGAAACAATGATCTTATTCTCTGTGATCCCATTGTCTTTATGTTCGTGCAATTCATCATTATTGTGATATTTTAATTTATGTTTTTTTTGCATCCTGTGGGTGTACAAAGTTGTAAATAAGAACCACCACGCATTATTTATGTTTTTATGACACCGTTTTGTCACTAGGGTCTGTTGTACATTTTTTCGGTTGAACACTAAATACTTTGTATAAATGTTTTTGTTTATTAATCGTAGAACTCATAAGTGAGCATTTTGTAATGTTTATACAATATTCGTTTTAATAGTTTTATCTGATTGTGTGCTTGAGATTGTTACGAGGCCGGCAACGCACTCGCGACTCCTCCAAAGTGGCGACTGTCCATGGGTGGCGGTGACCACCTATACGCTAGTGGTTCGCATACTTGTTTGCCTCTCGGTAACGCTGTGAAAAAAAAAGTAATATACACTCAAATGAACTATAATTAACCCTACCGGGGTTCGAGGATTGTGATAAGACAACCACTCAGAACAGCAGAAGATAGGTATATTCTCACCAACACCGACGTACAGGAAAGCACTACGGAACCACTCTAACACTTTTAACTCGTCGCACCTAAGTTGTAAATACAATGATTACAAGAAGAACACGAACACATCAGCGCTCGAATCCCAATATATATGCTCTTCGGCGATTGGTATCAAAAGTTCTCCAATTGTAAACAAAACTGTACATCATTTATAAAAACATAGAAATTGCGATGTAACAATTTTTTCTCGTCTAAAAAACCTTTGGATACACCACGACTAGAGAATAATAAAGATTATTCATACTTTGTTTCATGGATACATCTAATAATTTATTTCAGATTCTGCTCCTAATTTATGACAGATGCAATTAATATGCCGATATTTTAATAGAATACGCTATACGTATTATTAAAAAATAAACGTCTAAAGTAATATGCTGAGTCTATACAGCGATTAAAATTAAATAATAATGATAATTCTGCATGCGCAAACGGAACCGCGAACAAAAGTTATTACGTACGTATGTCAATTCATAAGGAGTTCCTTTAATTGATCTTCAAACCTCCGTTAACCTATAGCCAACGAAGCTTATCGGTACCTCGCGTATTATTTAAATAGATATTATTTAAATTAATAACACTCATGAAATAAGGAAACATTTAAAAATAATATGTTCGCAAATTTCCTTGTTTTGCAAATGTCCGTCGTTGAGCGTGCAAATAAATGTTTTTTGTTACATATATTTTAACCTGTTTTCTAGCGAACAAATTATTGCGCGTAGCGAATCTCGTCTTGAATTGTAATTATTTTAACGTTAAAATTTGAAAATTACAAAATTTATGTAACATAGATATAAAAAAAATATTATAGGAACAATAACTAAACCCGATATAACATTGAGTTTTTTAATAATTTTGGGGAAATAAAAAAAACTATTGAAAAAGTTTTCACGTGGACGTCAATTAGCGCGGCTGTATATAACAATCAATCACGATTACTATACAAAAACTTAATTGATTGAGCTTATTTTTGTTCATCAGATTCAGATTTTTGGCACAAAAGCCTCTTAAATATCAGTTGGGTAAAACGTTTATTTATACCAATGATATTTATCTATAGATATGTATAAGTGGGTAAACTGATTGAGTGACTTACTACCGCACAGTGCAAACTACTAGGTCTAGAGACTTGAAATTTTATAGAAAGTTTCCTGATATAGCGTAGGCGAGCACCAAAAAAGGATTTTTAGAAATCCCACCCAGGACAAGTGGAAATAATAAAATAATGCTCTATTACAAATTGAAACCGTTGAAGCTACACAGAAAAAAGATATATCTTTACTAACATTTCCTAAAAACAAGAATATGGAACGCTGATATACAAGAAAAAACATATGGCCTTGACCACAGAATGGAAAGTTCTCGAAAGCCTTGCTTTGCACCAAAAATATATCTTCTGTTACATTAAAACTTTTTTTTTGTTTTAAGTCTACTAGATTTTATTTGGTTGATAAGTTTTAATTTTATTTAGAGAATATTAACAATTAGACTAAGTTTCACATTTCCATAACTTAAGAGCATACGCATTTATTTTTAAACGTGATTTTAAACAAAACATGTTACTTAATTTCTGTATTTAATATAGATAGTATTTTACGTTATACAATCCGAGTATTATGAAAGGTCGTTTGGATCAGTAATTATATCAAAATAAGTTATAAAAGTTTTAAATTATAATGGCGTTTTCTTGATTCATAAGTACTCATACCTTAATTCAAAAGAGTAAGGAAGATTTTATTTATCAAAGTTTTTAATAATTTATGATTTGATGAACATATTTTTTACTTTCATTGCAATAATCAAAGTTATATTAATTCCTACAATCCAAAAGTCATTCTGATTTCCTATGACTTTAATATTGTTTTGACAATTTTTGTATTCCTTAAAAGCTCTTAGTCTTTTAATTCTTTAAAATTGGAAAGCTTTGTGTGTTGTAATAGACTGATATACCAGTTTTTTTTTAATCTTTGTGTCTAGCTTCATATTTGAATGCAATTGTTGGACCATTTTTCTTAGTGATTGAAGAATAGTGTAGGAGAAAGTGGTGTATGGGTTTCAATTTACTCTGATAAAATGACTGACAACTTTGATAATGTTCTTTATGATTTTTATGACCTAAGTATAAATACTATTAATTTTTAATGGACAATAAAGTAATTTAACACTAAATACAATTAATTCAATTAAAATTCATAATGTAAAATTATCTTCTTTACAGAATTATAATTTTTTCTTGTGAACCGTGTAAATAAGAATTTTGTGACATGTTATATTAACTTGTTTACAGCTTAGGTATACAGGCCATCCTGTATAAAACAAAAACAAAACAACTCACTGAAGAGATTCAACTCACTCTTCAGTGAGTTGTTTAGTTTGTTTTTATTATCTAGAAACCCATAGGCTTCATAATGTTTGAATATAATAATTTAACGTGGTAAAATTTGTAATAATGTATTTAAATCAAACTCCTTAAAGTATTGTGATGAGGAGGTATCAGATATTATTCTATAAGTTATTATAACACTCCTTGTCATCTAATACTTTACTGTTTTCTGTTTCTGTTTGTGCCTGAAACACTCGGCAACTTTGACATGTTATGAGTCAAACTTTAGTGTGTAAATACGTTCACGGGCTGCGTTCAAAATTAGATACATTTTAAAGTAGTGTTCATAATTTTTAGCGATAGATATCAGACATGAAATTTTTCCAAATGTCTCGCGGACGGATCTAATCTTACAGCGGGCCGGATGTGGCCCGTAGGCTGACTGTTGCCCACATATGCACTAGAGTATAAATATATAATGCACGTATTCAATACCGAATTATCGATAAATAGAAATGACATTGTCATATTCTGTATTCTATTGCGACACTATTTTAAAATATATATTTGGACAGACAAACAAAAAAACCCTTGAGTGTGTCGTATAAGAATAGAAATAATTTTGTCTACTTATAAAAAAACAATTTCTAGCCTTATACGCTATTCTATAGTCCTAAAGAAATTATTTTGTAATAAGTAAATAAGTATTAAAAAATTACTTCAGCAATAATCGATTCCAAGATTATGTCTTGTAAAAATATTCTTGTAGCCAAATGAAGACATAATTATCGCAAGTTGCCAAATGTTAACTTAAAAAAATTGGTTGCCTGTAAAGTCGGTATACGGGCGAAAGTTTTACGTGACAACGACTTTGAGTGGTAAAATCATTTTAATGTGAATATTCATTCGTATAGTAGGAAGAAGGATGAAATAATAGTAACAATTTAAAACATTTATTTATACAAAAGATTATATTTAAAACATTAATTTATACAAAGAATCTCGTAATTTCCTATTAACAAAATTTTATTTTACCTTTACATACATACGTATTTATATACAAATATACATACAATAACTTGCAATACATTTTGCATACAATGGAAACAGCGTTTACTACAACAACTTGTTCCTATCTGAGTGGAAGGGACGCGTGCCTTTCTTTTTATGTCTGTCTCTCTCGCTCTTAGGCAGGCTAACCATGCCAGAGGAAGGGACGCGTGCCTCTCACTCGCTCTCATTGTGAGCGCATAACGTGAGCGGGCGTAACCCAGTTTCTTGAAGTGTCACCCGGCAAACCAATTTATAAGACGTTGTCACGTCAAAAATAACTCTATAATTATTCCAATGGACAAAACTACATTTCAATTTTTGGATTTAAATGTATAAAAGGAGATACAATTTTTTAATGCCGACAGGCTAATAATATAATGAGAATAATATATTAAATAAATAATAGAAGAATTTTATTATGCAATTACAATAATTTTGCAAGGATATGCGCAATGTTATATAGCAAATAAAATTAAATATACAATAATGTCATCTAATATTGTTCATTTGTACTCACATAAAAAGTTTTGAATAATGTCTTAAAGAACACACCTATTTTGTAAAAGTTCTTATAATGTAATAGAGCTATACTAGTTGTCCTAGTTGTCCACAAAAGTTTACAATAAATCTTGAAATCGGAATTCAATAGAAATTTAATGGAATAGTTCGGAAATATATAGCGTGTAAAACAGTAAGATACCTTTGAACACATCAAAACAGTAAAAAGAACAAATAACCAGCAATCAATTAGGTACAGTATATAATGAAGTAGGTACAGCACAACGCACGAAACTCTGCCGCTGTGAAGCTAGTCACGAAAACGTCGTAATGGCGTAAAATGGGAACGCGGGGAGAAGGAGGAAGGATCGGGGGCGCTGAACTTGCGCACTGCGTCATTCGCAGACATTTCAGAGCGGCAGAGTTCGTGCGTTATGCTCTATGCAAAACTAATGACAAATTGCAAAATGGCGTCAATTCAATGCAACATGCTCAACGCAATGACACGCGATTACGTTTATATGAATATACCCATGTTATTAGTACTGAATTTAATTTGTTTGAATTTCGCTACACAGTTTCTAATATCAAGAAATCTACTACTTGCCGTAAAACTGAATTTCTTAGAGCCTTTTCCACCATCTCCTTTTCAATTTACGCTTAACAAAAAGCCATTATTTAAATTAAATTTTCAAATTCCAGTCCTCCTTTTAACGGTTGCTCTAAACCCGTTAAAAGGAAGACATGAATCGAAAAACTTATTTTAAAAGTGGCTTTTGTTAGGTGTCATTTTAAAGGGAAGAAAGGTGAAAGAGGCTCTTAATCGTTTAAGTTTAATTTTTTGAAGAAAAATCTCGATTTGAATCAAGAACATTGAAGGTACTTGCGGTGAATACATATCTGTATAAAAATAGAAATAATTTGTATTTTTGCGTTAAAGGAAAAATATTTTTAATCGGAAGTTGTAATTTTTCCACTAATTAGTTCTTAATCCCAATAAGCATTTTGATAAAATGGAATTCGTATTTTAACAATATTTTTTTTTTATTTTAAAAGAAAAAATATTTTTACAAGTTACCAATTATAGTTTAAACGACACAGTCTTCTATAGTTACACATAGACTAAGTTATTGTAGTTTTTACAAATTAAACATTATTATTATATTTAAAAACGACTCATCAAAATAAAAACATGTTTTTATTTGTTACACGTTTTGATTGAGTATAAAAAAAGATGTATTATTCGTGTAATGTATGTTCATGTATGATTTCATTACTTGTGAATCGATTTTATTACTATTTATTTTCCATAAAAGTTAGGAATGTTTTTCATCCTACACAAATTCGTTAAAATATCTCTTCTTAAACCTCATAGATATACCACAGATTTTTCAACTATAAAACATAATTGAGTCAATATGATATTAAAACAACAGGCAATAACTGGCTCATTAAACAGATAAAAGAATAAGATAAGATGTACTTCCTCGAATCACGATAAGGAGCTTTTTTTTTTAAAAAATTTATAAAAAAAAACATTCTCAGACTAACAGACAGGCAAGGCTTTTTCAATAAAAAAAAAGGTATTGATTTTCATTAGTACTAAAATATTTTACATAGACGGGATAACAAACATGCGAAGTTCCTTAAAAACAAATAGCAAATGCAGCGATAATGCATATAATTTAACGGTTGAATTTTAAAATCGATAGAGCAGGCTCTCCCAATAAGTACATACAAGAATTTTGTGAATTTCTAATACTACATTTTTTTTCCCACCTAAGATAAAATGTAGTAGTGCAATCGTAACGATATAGTAATGTATTTTAACCGGACCAACTCCTCAAATACAAATTTGTGAAGTACTAATTTGTATGTACCAAAAAGCGATTCTAGGACACCGCGCTGATAATTTATTGGATACTCAAAGAAACGTCCAATAGAATGATTCCATGCAGCTCATAAAATACATTGTATACACATGATTACGGATGATCAAGATGAATTAGTAGCACCGACTACGCTAAAGTGAACATGGCGCCGGCGCAATGGCGGGATGGTAACATCAAAAGACGCGGACGATGTTCATAAATCTAACAGCTATTATATGTTACGATCCGATTGAAATAAACTTTTATTTACACAGACAAAGTATTACTTTTGTATTTTTCCACATTACTTCGGTGCCGAAACAAAAATAAAATGTCTCTTACAAATCAAATATGTATTTACTTTTTGTCATTATAATTATAAATTTGTAATAATGCTATAAAGGTATTAATATTATAAAGCAAAATGAAGTTTATAAGTCTGTAACGTCTTCAACTAACTGAATCCTTTTTATGTCATTGTCACATTAATGTGTTATTTATATATATTATTTTTATAAATAACAATAAAAAAAAATTATATAAAATTGCAAAGTGGTGAAGATAAACTCTGAAAATAGTTCCAATCCGCCATCGTAAATGTGAAATAATTAAATTATTATTTGATCTTTCAAAATCTCATTTATAATAACAGTCGATTTATACAATGAAATCGGTGTCCGCATTATAGAATTATAATATGCTGTGCGCTTATTGTATTAAATTCCCGATGCAGTTTTAAAAATTCCAAACACACATTTGACTAATGCAAGACAGGTGCTCAGCGGCGGACCATTATATCAAACATTTAACTCGGCGGTATTTATGTCAGTGTAAAGTACAAAGTTAGCACAAAATACGAAGTGAATACGAAATTTTGTTGCGATTCAATTATGCATCCTACACAACTGCCGTCTCAGTAGCCAGCGCACTATTATTTTAAATATATTTGGATTTTTAAAAAGCCTTTGCTGGTGTTTAGAACTTTTAAGCGCAGTAACTACAAGAATACAAATCGAAACACATGTTAATACAAACTTGTTATATATCACGTGTATGTAACTACTAACAAATTAATTTAAAACAATAATTATTGCTTTAAAAACGACATATGTTTTTACAATGGAATGGTAATACAGGGAGAATGAAAACTGCAAAAGATTTGACATCGAAAATTACTTAATTGTTAATATACTTTACTTGGATCAATTTAAATAAGATATCTTTATTACACGGACTGTCTTCTTGATGAGAAAGCCATGTTAAACGACATAAAACTTTACACTGTATAGCTCGTACAAGCAAACCAGATTCTAGATTATTCTGAAACGGCGACGTAGGTATATCTGCTTATCATGCATGTACTAAAAATTGTCTTGTATATGACAGTTATGACAGTTTATGTAACTCAATATTAAAATATTTTTTGAGATCTTATGGAGGAATTTCTTTCTAGAATTCATATGTAATTGTTTCTCTGTATTTTATTGTTAAACAAAATAAAAATAAAATAAGTAAATTTATTTTCTAATTATTTTGACATAGGTGTTCATATAAAAATGAATCAAAAAAGGTTGCCCGGATCAAGTTATCTCTTCTGAAAAAAATAATAATGGATATAATTGTATTGTGTATAATAACAAATATAATTGTATTATGTATTTCAATATATATATATAGACGGATATGCAATTTTATAAAAATTTGTACACTTGCATATCCCTAAAATTATTATTCGTCTAATTATTACATTTCAAGCAATAGTACTTCTGCCTAATTTATTTACTCGGTTAGTTTTCTTTTACTTACCTACTGTGACTTTACAACTTCACAAAAGCAATATGTGTCCGCATGGTAAACACTATCCAGGATTACACGGTCGGCTTTAATAAAACATAAACGTTGCAAGTCACGATGTCCCCGTCTGCGCGTACGGCTGGACCAGGAAATGTATAAATCTATTTAGATTGTATTTCGAACGTCATCAATCAAACATTTTCGTGACACGGCCGGTCGGGGTCTACGAACGGAAGTTCCAGGGTCAATTCTGAATTCACGCCACGGAGGTAAGATGTGTAATCTCGAGTGCAATGTTCTACAGCAAAATTTTGTTTTACGGGTCGGATGCGATGAGTCAAAGTTTAAAAAAAAAATCATTTTAATTAATCAAACGATTGCGCAATGGTCCAAGGTCGATAATGAGCCTTTGATTTGTACGTATTTGAACCGTAAAAAGTAGTCACTTAGGATTTTCACCGAATACATGTACATGCTAACATCAAATTTTCTTTTATACTATTTCTGAGGCTAAAATGAGCGTGCGAATCATCAAAGAGTATTCGTAACAGAGACAGACCAAACACTAAGACTCGGCCGTGGGAATTGATAGCATAAAATCGCGGTAATATATATCAATTAGAAAATTTGACGTTACTCAAAATATCGATAGTAGACCTTGATGCCAAATTTAATCCTTAATGCCAATCCCGATCTTGATCCTATTCCGATTTCAATCTCTCTCTCTCTCTCTTTCAGATACACACACACACACACACACTCACTCAATATATCTCTTTCCATTTCGGTTGACCTTTGACATCACAATCGTGATTAAAATCATGATTCTGTCTGTCATCGGAAGTAATTTTGTTATAGCTGCATATCCAAATCACGCCCCCAGTCTTGTATTAAAACAATAAGACCCTTGAATCGAGGGCCCTTGAATCTGTCGGCGACGCGATTCCAAGATCTGTTCTACTTAGTGTCTTTCATCTCGCATGTCATACCTAACTGATTTGATGTATTAGTTCTACATTGATATTCGATATACTCTAAAACCATAACGTTTCCCATGACCAAGTTTCATTTTATTAATAACCACATTCGAATCTTATGGACAGTATATACTTTATTTATTAGTTTGTATAAAAAAAAAACGATTGTAAAGTTACACAGATAAAAATGTTGATATTTATTATTCTTTTTTTTGTTTTGTAAGCTTTCCTATTTCTCAGAAGAATAGGCAGTGACCACATATCTCCACTTGGTTACAATCTTTGCGTACCTCCTTGCTTCACCGACATCCATCAATGGTTTTATCTAAGCTCACCGGTTTCAGGCCTTTGTAATTTCAATCTTCTTAAATATATCACTAATGTAATCTGTGTAGGACTGAGCAGAGAAACCCCCAGCTGATCCTTCCATCGCTGAGGTTCTTCTTTTTCTTCTTTCGTCAGCTTACTTTCGTTCATCCTTGTCAAACCACTTCAATCAATTTTTTTCTATTCTAATCTCCGCATCTTAATTCAAACCACACCATCCCCTGGCATCACTATTTATTTATCTATTTTTCGAAAACACTCCACGTATAATGCAGAAACTGCATTTCCACTTTATTGATTCGATTTTTCTTTTTTAGGGTTCTGAGCCAAAATGGCGCAAACGCATTCCTTATAGTTTCGTCATGTCCGTCCGTTCGTCCGCACGTCATAAGCATCTTACTCAAAAACTGTAAGATGATTCATGAAATTTTGAATATAGGTGTCTTGTATAACCCGCTACCTATTTTACTTGAGTTACAAAAAAAATAATTCTAGAGGTATATACTCTATACATGTAACAGAAGACGAAAAAAAATTTTCAGCATACATGTTGATGTAGCACATATTTCGACAGTTCTTTTAAAAATTTTTTGAGTACTTTTTTGATTAAGTGAATATTTTCGGAAATAATCGCTCCGAAAGTAGCATAAATTGTCCCCAGCCCCGCTCCTTTATAATAAATACTTTCAACGAAAATTATTTTGAATATGATCGGATATACAGTTTTTTAATTATTACAGGAAAACTACACTTTTCAACAAAAGGACGTATGTGGCATGATAATACGCTCTTTTACTTGTGCATTTTAGTATACACTAGTTTAAGAATAATAGTTGACATACCTACTTGTTTCTCTAGTTATAAGCAACTAAAATGCCTCCTTTTGCGAAGAACAAGATAAAAATTGGATCAGCATGGTTTTCTTCATCTGTAGTGTATTTAATTATAGGATCGGCAACGGAGCTTACAGTGAGCATGGTCCAATAGACTTTTGGCCGGTTTTTTTTTTATATAATACAGCATATCAAACTGTATTGATTATTATTAAACTATGTTAATTTAATAGTCGTTAGCGTTGGATTAATCAGCATATGACCTAAGCTACTGAAACCAGAAAATGAGCCAATACCCAACAAAATAAAGAAAATTAAAACAAGTATTTCCTGAATCTCTTGATATGTTTGCTCAGGGTTCTAAATTAGTATCGCGAGCGGTATGACGCGAGTGACCTTGGATAGTTTAAGAATAGTTATAAAGGTATATTCTAGAAATCTACATTCACAGAACTAAATATTTAACTATAATAGAGCTAATTGCTGAGATTCCTTTTAATGAGCTGTCTAGTCTTCTCATGTTTTTGCTATATCTTACATTCATATCTACGAAATATTCTGTCTGAGATAATTCCTTTCAATAATACACCACGTCTTTAATATGACCGTAAGTGTAATGGCAATCCTAGTTACTCAAGGATGCGCGTGCGTTGAATCTACATGAGCGCCGGCGCCGGCAGCCGCATTGGTATGATAGACGAATCCCTAATTGCTTCATACACTCATATTAGTTGTCAACAGCTATTTCTAGTTCCTGTCGTCATCTGATGGGCTCGAAAAGTATCTATGCTAATTTTTTAATGGCAAAACTAAAACTTTTTGCTGTTTCTATTTAATACGATTATTTCTATATTTGAGGTAACATAGAAAAAAATCAAAACGGAAAACGGATACCTATTTGCTGACAGTTCTACGCCTATTGAACAGTTATTGAAGACTATCGGCAATCTAATGTTATATCAAAGCGACTGAAATTATTATTTTTATGATATAATAAACGAACATAACAAATTCGATGATGGTCATTTAAAAATGTGTAAGAAAACGGGGAGTTGCTAAAACTATAATTAATTATAATTCAATTTAGAAGAATTTTATTTTGGTTAAAAAATCTATGGTCATTTTAACTATATTGTTTTTATAAATACCATTATTGCACTGTTTCTTTTTCATCCAGCAAAAGTGATTACAATAAAATTGATGAAGCATTCTAACTTTAAATCAGTTTCGGATTTAGATTAGCAATAATTTCTTTAGCACTGCAAGCTAATGTTAAACTTACGTTAAAACGTAGCAACAGTATCTTTTGAACCATTCCAGTTTTATCAACATCAATCGTGTAAACGGAAAACCATTAAAGTAAATAAGAATTGAACTTGCTCCAGGCATAGTTATGGTATAACAGCACAATAATACAATCATTCTGAACTATTGTACTTTCCTGATTATTGTTTGGCCTAATAAAATCGGTCAATCCGTTTGTGAACAAAAAATCGAAAAAATTGTTTTATTCAAAAAAAACTCCGTAATTTTTTATTCGACCAATTTTCGTTTACAAATTATTTATAGGACTCGCAGAACTGCATCGATTGCTGTTAACCGTGTAGAAATTGGTTGACCTATTCAAAATTTATAACAGATTGAAAATTAAAAAACAATACAGTTTCATTCATTCGTTGAACAAGCATCATTATCGAATCATTTTAAAAGCATATTGTAAATATTAACTTTCTGAGCTTAAAAAATTTTGAACTTAAGGAGTTCAAAAACACATCATGTAATATAATAGCGGGTAGCTTTAGGGATGACCTGCAGGGTCAACAGATTTTTTTTACATTTATTTTCACGACCCATAATGGACAGCGTAGTTCGTGACTAGTACATAAAATAATAATAAATAACATGAGCATAACATCCGCATACATTTTCGTGACGGTTTTTCGTAAAGGATTAATGACATTCTATTGTTCGCGACGGCGTAACCGGAAACGTCGAAAGTTACTCAAGAAATGTTTCGTTCGAATCGACCGTCGATCCACTTACTTTTAGCAACTCGACGCTCTCAATAAAGACCGCTATAAAATTTTACAATTTCTTTTTTTTTTAATGGCACTCCTGTTTTAATGATTTGGCAACACATAAATGCCGTTCCAGCTAGACGATTTCGCACCGCGATGCATCAGATTTACGATCGGATAAAACGGAACGGAGGTTGGGTCGCGGCGGGCCGTCTACTTTGGAAATTCATGGCGGCGCGTATACCAGTGCGGCGTCGCAGACTGACGCTAACACGGTCTAGATTTAAAACTAACTGGGCCGCGAACGGACGAGCTCGTCATGTTTTTAGCGAAAACCATGTGCAAATGTACAGGACTGACATACGTCGCGGCCTAGATATTAATGCGTTCGGTACTAAAACGGTTATTATAATGTTTAAAGTTGGAAATAAAAAAGATGACAGCGAAGAAAACTAACTATAGTAAAGATATAAATGAGTCAAAAGGCATAAGTGCTAGCATGTAATAGGATTGCTCGACAATGTAAAATTTTGTAATCTCCAACAATATGAATCTGTCGATATAATACTGAAAAACAGTTTTATGATTGTAAACAACGAGATGAAACAGGCAGTGTTTTACCACGTTTTTATGAACTTACTTTCTTGTCTATGTGTCTGTTTGTATGTCTGTTCATGTGAAATTTTCCAATCGATTTGAAATAAATTCCCGAAAACATAGAAATGTGAAACTTTAAAGATAGTTCAGAAATGGCTGACAATGCCATATTAACTGGCTTTTTTTTTTCCGTCTTTTTGGATTGAATTTCGCAATTGATTTTGAACTTACTTCCTTACGAGTTAGAGATTTGAACCGTCAAACATACTCGTATCTTCAGAATTGACTGACAATGCAAGGAAGCGTGTAAGAAGAAGAAGATTATGTTCCGAAATGATTTCAATATTAACCCGAGATAATTTAATTGTACATCGATTGGAAATTTCGAACACATAGTACTAAAAATCGGAAAATAATATATAAAAAAAAGGAGTAAAAAGTTTAAAATAATTTCTAGTTGTGGTTAATTCTTAAGAGGCATGAAAACATTCGTAATATTTAAAACATAAAACATGAAGCTGATACAATAGTACATATATTCTTGGTATTACAATTCTAATTACAAAGTAATTAAATTCGCTGATTAATTTCAATGCTAGTGATTTAGGTGGACTGTTTCTGCATGAATTATCTGCAAATGTACGTATCAAGTAAATGCACTCCACATTTTTCACGGTCACAAAATAGATCCATCACCATCCATTCAATAGTTCTACAGTTGAATGGCAACAAACATACCATACTTTTTAATCTTTAAAATACTAACGTGTTATGATAAATAACTTTACGTTTCGAGGTTAAGAGACCATACACCCTTAACTACATACTTGCATAGACAACAGTAATTATTGCATATCTGTGAGTGAACATACAATCAGGAAGGCTACACAGAATAAATGTTCCACGCGGGTGAAACCGCATTGGAAAGGTAGTATTCAATATAAACATATACATTTCATAAGGTATCTACCAAGCTAGACACAATCTTTTGAAATCATATTTCTTTTGATAATTCCAAGGGTGAGAATTTAGACCATAAAGAAAGAGTGCAGTGCAGTGGACGACCTACGTCTTATTATTCCTTATGACTGAGGATCGTAATGTATCTGTTCCTTGTCTCACATTTTTATCATTGCACTATTACGGCTTACCCACAATTCTTTTATTCCAAATCGAGGGCCTTGAACCTTAAGCCATTCACACTAACCTACCGAGGGTTGGGGTCTGCTAACAATAGTCGTCACTAAATCGGTGACAACATACAGAATCTGTGGTTCAACACGCTCTACAAAGTACGGAGAAAGTGGTTTAATTTAACTTGACAAAACGAGAGGATAAGCATTAACTTGTATTATTTCAACTCTATCGATATTATCGCGTCAACTATTGGGTCTTCCAGAAAAGATGTTGTTAATACCCTAAAATGCTTTTTGGGTGAGTGGTAATTAAATTTCTCTATATGATTGTGTCATTAATATATTGTTTTTTATATATATTTAGCCATTTTTTGTGATTTGCTATGTCGATAATACAGCGGGATGTAATTTTCAAAAATAGCCAAGTCCAATATTGTGATATTGGGCTTGGCTATTAGCCACCTGACAGATGATTATGTGTACTTCTCTTTAAATGAACAGCTTTTGTGTGTATTTGTCAACCTAAATATATGAATAAATTGAAAATTGAGCTAACACTAATTGCCCTGAACCCAAGATTTGCTATTTCGAAGGCGACGCTCTTTACTACTCCGCCCCAACAAATTGTTTTTTCCTGTGTTTAACGAAGATAATTTTTTTGACAAAACTTGTATATTAGAATTTGACAGGCTTATTCCAATATATACGATTTATCGCATATGTGTTTATCGCAGTACTCAAACTCTTATGATTCACCTATTGACGAGCACTCGATATTAAGCGAATAGTCTTGCCTATTCATTTTGCTCTAACAAGTGCGTAGCATTTCTAAAGGATAAATAAACATACATGTCACCAAAGAACCGATGATCACCCGTAGACCTCAAAGGAATCACTAATGCGCTGCCAGCCTTATGAGAAGGAATAAGACATTTGATGAAGGGGGAGTGCGCTGATGGAGGAGATAGTGGGCCACCGTAATTCTCATTCGCCGGACGAAATCCAATAGCGGATGCTATTTGTATCTTTACCACATTAGACTTTCAGTAGCTACTGCCCTATTTATTTTTTGTTTTGTCGATCTAACGAAGTACATACTGAATCTATGATTAAAACGAAACCATTTGTTGATTCTACAAAAATAATTAATTATCGTTGTCCTTTCTCACAGTAGTTTCAAACATGTATCAGAATTTGATCTATTTAGAATTATTCTATTGAAAATTATTCCTTATACGTTTTAAACGACTCGTCTATTGCTCGTTCTCAATGCAATAACAAAGATTTTATGAGCAATTTTACACTTGTCTATTAAAATCAAGCGCTTTCCCACTAGAAGGAGGGACGTATCTATTAAGATAAAATCACTATAAATTAAGGACGTACTGATTGACGTCAATTAAAGTTCATAATAAATAAGTAGCGTATATACTATACTATAACAGCAATAAACGAAGATAAGGGACAATACATTATTTATTATAGTAGCCTTAAGGAAGTAGCTAATCATATTTTATAATACGTTAACAAAATTTTATATACATACGTTGGGAATTTTTTCCATAACAAAATCAATTCTGTCTTTAATTTACCCTTTCGTCTCCGCTTTCGGTAAAATTTCCCATCCATTTTTTTTTTAATCTAAAGCTAAGAAACGTAATTGCATAAATATTTATCGCTTGATGTCACAGCCGCACTCTCCATCACATACATCACATGTAAAAGCAGCTGACGCTGTCCCCAACACCAGACGGCCTATAGTGAGCCACGCCTTCTCTTATTCAATGTATACTTTTGATGTCACTTCAAAAACATCAAAAGTATCTAGTGACGTGTTTTCATCGCCCTACATACTATTCTCACGATAGTTCTACTTCCGATCGAGGAGCTCCTAATGTGGGTTGACGATTGTTGACGTCGTTGTTGTCTCCACGGTAGGAGATACTGACGGCACCGAGACCGAAGGCTTAAAATAGTCTCCGTAGCACGAAACAAGTAATTTCTAACGTGACCTATGCAAATTAACCATTTAATAGATTTAAATGTAGTCAAAGTTTCAACCTGAGATCTTCTGATTTGGAAGCGATTCTCTAACCACTTAGCCACCGCCAGGTATTACTAAGCAATCAAATAACAAGTAGTCCCACACTATTACGGTGTTTTAACCAATTCAACTTAATCTTGTCTTAGAAAATCGTGCAACGAAATTCAATAATTGACTTTGAAAATGATATTGTCCAACGTATTTGGCACGCTATTCATGGACGAGTCTCTCAGACCTGTCCTCATAGAAAAATATTAATATTTGCTATCCTACAACAAATTAAATCTCTACTATGGAAAAAATAGCGTAGACTATTAAAGTCGCCGATATAGCTATAACCAGTGCATCATAAAATAAATAAAATAGCTATTCCCGGAACGAAAATCGTGTTTTATCAAATAAAGTTATAGAATGCTCCTCGGTTAATTAAAACTAATCACACAACTGTAACCGACGAGTTGGATAAATAAAATTTAATTGGAGTTTACTTGTCAAGAATATTTTTTAAGAATAAACTTTAGGCGCGCGAGGCTAAAATGCACCACTTTTTAATTAGGCATCTCGAATATATCATGAAATAGATCATGTAACTGGTTAAAGATATTTATTTAAGTTATTACTAAGATAATTCGAAAAGTCATCGTTTTTACTATAATTGCGGAAAGGCGATTTTTTATAGTATTTATAAAAAGCAAACAAGTCTGCAAGCTATCGGAACGTAGATAGTTGCCGTCGCCCTCGGACACGCGCCACCCCAGGGGAGTTGCTTGTACGTCGCCGCCTTTTAACTGGGAGTATGCTCTTTTCTTGATGATACCCTTAACTAAGTACATTGGAAATGCCGCTGACGACAAACCATTCCAAAGCCTCATCGTACATAGCAGAAAATTGCTCATAAAACGTCCGGCAGCAGAACGCCAGCCATCAAAATGGCGCTGATGATATTTCCGGCGAATGAAACGAAGACGGAAATCAGCGCACTCCCCATAGCGTACGTGTTAGAGCATGTATTAGGATGCCGCGTCTCTTCGCAAAGGCAACTGGTCGAGTTGGCTTTGCCGGATGCTATGGGGTCGTCGACGATGCTTCGAGACGCTCGACGTGGGATGACAGAAGGCAATTGCTAGACGCAGAAGCTGATGTCGGGGTGCCTCAGGATGATTCTGGATGACGTTACATCAGTACCGTTCATCATATGTCGATATTTTGAGCTCCTGAAAAACTATACTAACTGATTTTTAAGATGGTTGCCCATGTATCCGTATAATTTTGTGTGCATGATTGCGTGCGCGTGTGTAAACACCATTTATTTTTTGAACGCATGAATCGAATATTAACAAACTTTGCAATCGGCTTTCGAATGAATACTAAATTTTAACTCTGATCGGTAAATTTGGAATAATCTCAAAAATAACATGTTTCAAAATAATTCACTTTTACACTGATCAACTAATCAAATAAATACTAATCAGATCTATCGAGAAACTTATTTAAAAAAATGAAATAATGCTTTTTGTAATCATTTCTTGAATTAATCGATTAAATAGTATCGAATTTACGATATTTCAAAGAGATTTACTGATTTCTCTCTTCGAGTTCGAAAATATATACATTAATGTATTTTTGAGCTTTTTGAACTTGATAATTTGGGAAAAGCGGAAAGTTTTTAATTTGTCCCCAAAGAGCAATCGTTTTTCAGATATTTTTTTTATTGCGAACATCGCCTAAATGTGACACAATCACAGCACAGTTAGGTTTGCATACGTAGATACGGTTTTTCTTCCTTTGGTACTGAATATAAAAAAAAATATTTGTGATAAAACAGACGGACAAACCGTGACGGACGTCTTGTAAACAATCTCGTTACACTAATTCAAGATCCCAACGGTCGGATGTGTCGGTGACATCAGAGCCGACGCGCCGCTCCGACACAAATTGCTGTCGGTTTTGTAGCACCTACTTAACTGTTCAATCAAATGTATCTCGATGTGTCGGAGACTTAAATTATGGTACACAACTTTTGAAAACAAGCTTTAGTTACAAATAGCAACGCATTAACATTAATAAAATGGCTCAAATAGTAGTAATGTTGAACATGCAAAACTGTATTAGCAGAACGTCGTGGCACCGTACGGTTTATAGCCGAAGAAACAAAGATTTCGACTGGTGGTGTGCATAACATTTTATAGTAGTATCGATGTATCCATGCGCTCGCTCTTCATAATGTACCGAGGTACAAAAATAAACTTGGCTAAATATTTCTCGAGCTTCTTTGGAACTGTTACAATACGATCCCGATAGAATTTTGGCTCGATTTACAACCATGTATAAAACGTGGCTTCACAATTTCGATACAGAAACAAAATTACAGTCTATATGACTCGAAAAAGACCCCCATCTTCGACATCTAAGTTTAAGGCGACTCGTTCTGCCAAAAAAGTTATGTACTCTCTTTTCTTGTAAAGTGGTGGTCATGATAGATTATATTGGCATTCCACTAGATGGCCTAACGACCTGGTACGGGCCATCATCGGTCACTGATAACCTAGGACCACAAATTATGTGGTAAATTATGGTATGGTATACTCAGCAATGCATAGGTGCCAAATGGATTGTCCGATTAATCAACTTGAAAAATTTAAAGTCGACGAGTACTTGATACGAGCAGAGTTAAATGATACGAACAGAGTTAAAATAAATCTTGCGACATATACGACATTTCGTTCATTTAAAACACATCATATAAACAAGTTAGCATGTAAACATATAAAAACAAACCATCAATATATAATCAAAAACATTAACTTTGTATTAAAGTATCTCATTGATAATAATTTAAAGCGAAGTTTCATGTATGTTCTGCTGTTGGAACAACTACTGCCTTATCGTCGTATGAAAACAATACATGTCGAGTATTTATACACCAAATATTGATTCATTTCGGTATCAAGTTGTAAACAATCACGTTTCAAAAGCAAAACAATATCAGAGCGTCGGCCTCAGCGCTCGTCGTGCCCGCCAATTAACACATTGCACTTGTGGACGACCGACCGTCTCATTTTACCCGAGCGAATTCAGCCTCGTTGCAGTGAATTACGGTCGAGATGAAAATCTCATGCTGCGATGATGTGATAGTACCATAACAACATCGAATGACGATTATTTTTATGATTAAACTAGACTTTCGACTGTGTCTTCGCCTACGTGAACACAAAGTCTGTTTCGTGATCTTTCACAGACCTTGTGCTGTCGATTCCATTCTCGGTCCGGGTCATGCTCATGATTATAATCCCGATACGACACTCGGTTTCGACCTCTGTCCCGTTCTGGTCTTCGTTTCGGTTCCAGTTCTGACTCTTGATTCTACTCCCCGAGCCACTTTCGACTCCGATACCGGTGACGGTTCCAATGTGTACAACCCCCCAGATAACTTTTTCGATTACATCTGATTACAATGAAATAAAACTTATATATTTTATTCCAAGCCACAGCTTGGCAACGGCCTTGTTTGTATAGATATGAATTCGTTTATTAGCGTCCCGAGGATAAATCCGGTCAAGATGGGAGTGATACTCCCACGTGAAAAATCCCGAACAGGAAAGAAATAAAACAAAATTTTGCAAGTGCGATAAGTTTTCCTTGAACGTTTACTAGAAATAAAAAGAAAATGTTTAATAAAAACACTTTGTGATAAATTTATGTTTCTTAAGAATCATAAAGTAAAAAGAACATAACCTCATAAACAGATTTTTATTCATGGAGTTATACGTTTCGAATCAGCATTTAAAATGTCAATAACCTTCTTTACTTCCAGCAAAAGATGCATCCAGTTTTGTTAAGATCACGATTCGTAGTAATAGTTGTGTGAATGTGTTATATGTAATGCCAATTTGTGTTTTTAAATATTGTAATAGTAATATTAATGAATGCCACTGAATCTATGAATTACTTTCCATAGATAACTGATTAATTAAGAATATTTCACGAAAATCAGAATATTTTTACTTTTTAAAGAACTATCAAGTATTTTAGAAAAGCCAATGTCTTATTATTTTAACAAAGCAAATTACAAATTCAATTTTTTTCTAAGATTTCGTCATAGATGTTAGTTTTATGAGCAGCTGATCCCAATTCCACAATTTTTGTCTGTCGATTCGTTAGTCTATTTGTCTGTTAAACTATCTGTCTTTTTGTACGTCCTTATATAACTCAAGAGAGTCTTGACCGATCGTGATGAAAATTGGTAAGTACAGTAAGGTACAAAAGGTACAGTAAGAACATGTGATTGCGCCAATGATAGGCTACTATCTGTATGTCTGTGTGTCTTGCTATAGCCTAAGAATGGTTTGATCAATCGTGATGAAAATTGATATGTAATAAAAACAATTGCAATTACGAGAAAGATAGACTACTTTCTATCTCTTTGTCTGTCTGTATTTTCCTTTATAACTTAAAAGGGATTTCTCCAATCTTAATTAAGATTGATATACATTAAGCACAAATGATTACGCAAATGATACACTACTGCATATCAGTCTGTCGGCCTTTTTGTCGATCTGCACCTTCTTTTGTAACTTAGAAAAGCGTTTCACTGATTCAGATGAAAATTGGTGTACACTCAGCACACGTGATTGCGCAAACGATATGCCATTATCAATCTGTCTGTCTTTCTGTCTTTATGTTCTTTTAACTCAAAAAAAGTTATCACCGATTTTAATGAAAGTTGGAATAAAGTCGGAAATTGTGATTTTGCAAATAGTAGGCTACTGTCTGTCTCTCTATTTGTATGTTTTTTCATTAGTTAGAAAAGATTTGACTGATCTTGATGAAATTATGTGTACGTGTGCTAATGAGTGATGGTGTGCGTATTGTGTGCTTATGCATGTCCGTGTTTGTGAGTAATCATTTTATCGTAGTTTTGCATGATTAATAGAATATGTAAATCTGTCATTTAATCTAAAACAAAACAAGTATTTGGTTGTCATTTGTTTGTAGTACAATAGTACTATAAACATTAAACAGGTAAAGTTTACAAATTTGTAAATTTGAATGTACGATATTAATCTCTGGGTCCACTGTTCCGATTGCGAACATTCTGTTATTAATAGAAAACTATTGTTCTGGTTTCTGAGTGCTTTAAGCTATTAAATAATTAGCAATAACAGTAATTAAAGCCAGAAGAAACTAGAAATTATCTTGATTCATTAGCGTGTGCTATCTAAGCTGTTTGAAACAAGGAAATGAAATGTACATATAAAAATATTAACATTTGATAGCTATACAAATAAGTCAACGACACCAAATATCCAACAGTTCTTCTCATCCAGCCACAGAGGCGGTTTTTTTTATACCAAAAATGAAAGAAATTTACCAAGTAAAGTTTCGAGTACAGGACTAAAATTAGAATCAAAAGCATGATCGGAATTGGAACAAGAAGCGGTGTCGAAATCAGAAATCAGAGCGGGAACAGAAACGTAATCTACTTAGATAGAGACCGGGTTTGCAATCAAAAGTCGGGCCGCGATCGGGATTGAGAGCGAGACGAATTGGCCTCGAGAACGAGACCGGGATCAAAACCGAGAGCGGGACAGCGGTCGAGATCATGATTAAGGTCGTAATCGGACGATATACTAGATGAAGGAATTCATTTTATGTCCACGCGGGCGGAGCCGCTGTAACATTAACTGCTGATATTAAATGTCAACGCAAGACACTTTGGTATAGGTACAAATATTGAAAGTGGGGCGCAATGTGATGGATATGGTAACAAAAATAAACTTGGAATTGTTTTTCTTTAAGATAAAACTCCATGCTCCTACTTTAGAATCAGGTAATTTATTATTTTATTTGCTTATTTTATTTGTCATTCTGTATTGGCTTGAGTAGAAAATTGTCGGTAGAATACGCAAATCAAATGCTAAATCGAAAAAAAAAATGTATTTAAGCTTTGTTTAGTGATTTGTATCTTTTTTTAGAAAATCGAGGAGCAAATAAGCATGCGAGCCACCAAAAAGCAGATGATCATTGTTGTCCACGAGATAGCAAACCCAGAGGAGTCACTGACGCGTTGGCATCCTCTTGGATAGGAATAGTATATCTGGGAAGGGGTAGTAAATTGATGGAAAGGAAGAGGGTGATATGGATGGGAAAAGGGAATCACGTCGAGCGAGTGGGGTGATAGAGGAGGACTGGGCCACCGAAGCTCTAACTCACTGGACGAAATACAACAGCGGAAGCTGTTATTTCACTTCTATATTTTATGAGAGTGTTGTATTTCACTGGTCGAAAAAGCCCATTTTCGTGCCAAAGCCAAATAAATGCACCTCAGTATGGCTGTATCACAGCAATGAACCTCACGCGCATGAGTAAGATTCCGCTACTAAAGAATATGAAAGTTATGTTAGTTCTTGCTGGAGTTTCACGAAGGTCACTATAAAGACTAATCGTACACCAGATAATTCGTGTGACTGGTATATCGTATGACTATTAATGGTATTTTGCCGTTTATACAGATGCAATAAAACCGAATCAGTACTTGCCATAGACAAGCAAATATTCTGTTAATTCATTCATGGCCAACCTGTATCACAGCTTCTGTAGATCTCCATTGTAAAGGTTTTTTAAAAACAATGCATATACTCTTTTACAAAACTGCTCTCCGCCGTGAGCAATTGAATGCGCCATAAAGACGAACGAAGATTTAAATCTATGCGATTTATCGCTCACACAATTTATTACACTGAACTATGCGAATATAACGTCACGGCCTCTGTCACGGTTCTCACAGTATTTAAAAAGGGCACAGCCGCGCGTCTCTGTTACAATCTTAAAAAGCTAGTTTCCTTGAGGTTTCAGTACTACCGATATTAATTAATAGAATAAGGTCGCGACGTGCTAATGAATTTATGTTTGTGTACCAGCGTCGTGCGGCAATTGTCCGTTGACCTGGCGCGGTAATAGCCGTGGCCGAGCTCCTTCTTCAGCGGCTGAGTCACTCCTTTTGTTCCATATATAGGGGAGACTAGAATTTAGACCGAGCCGTCCGCGCATCGTATATGATACGAGCATAAGTTTTCCAATTTAAGTGTGACAGTTGCTACCGCATTACGCAAATGCGACCGTTATGGGATTAATTCAGCCAAGGTTAAGTGGCATCAATGACTCTTTGTAAGTCTCGATTTACCGTGGTACGTACCGCGTGTGTGTTCTCCCGTCCGACTGCGGCGAATACAAGAGTTGTGACTTTCAATTGTACAGAATATATATGTTAATTTTGTACCTTTCCGATTTCTGATCGAATGATTCCATTCAATGAATGAATCGATAACCACTTTTTGTCTGTTTCATTTTTTTATTAGAATATACCGCTTTATTTAATCTAATGAATATTAGTTGCTATTAAACACTACAAACACAAGTAAAACATACAAAATAGCAATTGAAGATAAAGGTCAGTTTCTAAAGAACAGATTAATGTATTTAAAATGATAATACATTGTTTAATAGATCCGCAAGAGTTTAATGACATAATTAGTATATTTTTCTATTCATACCTACGATTCACAATTTATATTAATAAAAATCATGTATGTTTGTCCCCTATGCGTGCATAATCCATGTTAAAACTTTGATGATATGTGTACGCATAGCCGGCAAGTTTTTTTTTAAACTAACATTTGTCCCCAGTTTCATCCGCATATTTGTACTACTAAACCGAACTAATGAACCGATCCTAAAAATTCTTTTACTAATAAATATTTATACTATTCTTGAGTAAATTTGGCTACTAACACTTAGCCCCAGCTTCATCCATAAATTTATATTCCTAAGATGATTTTAATTAATCGTTAACTTATAGAAAGCTACTCTATCCCTGAGTAACATAGTTTATATTTTATTTTGATATTAATATTTGCCCCTGGCTTCGTCCAAATCGGAACAGGGACTGGCAGCGGAAGCGGAATTGAAAGCTGGACCGGGACTAAAATTAAGAACGGGACTAGGGTCGAAAAGGAGTATAGAGACGGGATCAAAATCAAAAGTGTCAGAGGGATTTTTTGGGTTTCGTGTGTATTAGGGTCTGTCTCCGATTTCAACTATGTACCTCTTTTATTGAATCAAACTACTACACCGATTCTAAAAATTCATTCAAATCATCCAGTCATAGAAAACTTTACAATCCTCTAATAATATTGCCTATATATACTTTATGTTGATACTAACGCTCGGCTTCGTTTAAATCGGAATTGTGTCTGGTAGCTAAATAGGAATTGAAAGATTGCACACTAAAGACTGCGAGCATTAACCTCTATATATTCATATTCATCTATGGCATTAACTACACGGACAAGCCACCCACTAGAAAGGGCAGAACAACGTCTCCCAGGCAGCTGGCGCGGCAGACGTTGTTCTGATATTAACATGTAAAGGAGTAATTAGCATAAAGTTATTAATGATATTCTACCAGTAACTAATTAACATAAAAATGGTATCTCAATGACATAAGGCAAATATTATCAAAACGTCTATTACTTATGAAGTTCCTTTTCAAAGCAATCGCTAATTGTCCGGTAAATCAATTAATTAATTTCAATCAACTTAATACTGTGAATAAAACAAGAGATTAATGAATAGATATATGTATAGATTAACATAACTTTATTTCGTGAACTGATTAGAATAAAATAAACACTAAATGTAACGGGAAGCTTACCACAATATGGCACTGGAAACCGCATTCTAATCAGTTTAGCGATTTTTGAGATTAACGTGTCCAAACGCACAGATAAATAGACAAACAGACAAAAATTATAAAAATTATTATTTTGGTCTAGATAAAATGAGTACAACATGTATGATATATATTTTTTTCAAAATGTATTTAATATAATACGGCTCTTTTACAATTTCATTATATGTATAGGTTAAAAAAGCTGTCAAACATACCGCAATTTGCATAATTTCTCCTCAATATGCACTTTATCATCACGATACTTCCCTGGGTCATATTTTAAGCGATAGCCTCCA